>JPKA01000209.1:0-157037 GCA_000750875.1 Pseudogymnoascus sp. VKM F-4517 (FW-2822) | reverse complement strand
GGGGCTGGGATTGGGGGGTGAGGAGGGATTGAGAGGTTGGGAGGGGATTGAGAGGTTGGGAAGGGATTGGGATTGAGTGAGAGGTGGAGATAGGGATTCGAATTTGAGGATGGGCATTGGGATTGGGAATGGGAATTGCATTGACAGATGGCGGATTGACATATGACGGATGCCAACCCACTACTATAGCTCTCTACCCTCCCATTCATGGGACTGGCACCGTATTGGAATTAGAGGTTAGTCAATTAGAATTTGAGGATGATTTGGTTGAGATGGCATTTCGATTGGTAGATGACGGATGCCAACCCACTACTCCCCATGGCTCTCTACCGTCCCGCCCATGTGGCGAGCAACTTAGCCTCTGGGCACGTGTATTAGAAGCGAGGGATTGGATGGAGGATGGTGGATTGAGATGGGGATTGGGAATCGCATGTTCCATTGACAGATGACGGATGCTAACCCACTACTCCACTGTAGCTCTCCACCTTCCCCCCCTTCCATTTGGCGAGCGCAGCCTCCCCGCATGTGGATGTGAGTTGGGAGCGAGGGCATAGCGGATCGTGGATTGAGATGGGGATTGGGAATTGCATATCCAATAACAGATGATAGAAGCCAATCACTTAGCGGCACTTTCCCTATTGTAGACTCTTGTTAGGTGATTATGATTTGATATCATGCGTAGAATGTAATTTAGAGTGTAAAGATTGTAACAAATGTCTTTAAATCGTCAATTCAACTAGCGTATTAGTTATTATATGTGCCACTCCTTATTAACTTGATCCCATGCAACTGTAGGTGCATCATTATATCCTCCGCCTCTCTCTCTTGTTACATTACCATTAATAAACTTGATCCTGTGCAATTGTATTTTACACCATTACCTCCTCCACCACTCCTGCAGCCACAGTCCCACGCTTCAAGCCATATGAATCTTGTCATCCACAGCCTTAAGCCAGCGGAGCTGTACTGTATCATTACCTCCTCCCCCCAAACATCCCGTGTTCAAGAATCCCCCGTCCTAAACCATGGGTACTCCCATTCTCCCAAGCACCACGTCTTCCCCCGCCACCTTACCAGCTGGCCTAGACATCTCCACAGCCCTCCCCGAGTTGACCCTGCGCCAGACGGACACTGCATACACCAACATGCAGATGGAAAAGAAACACGACAAGGAGAAAAAGATGAGTGCAAAGGTGCCTCCCCCACCCCACTGATCCTGCTGGAAATGGTCCGCGATACCGATAGCAATCACGATCAGATCCAGCAGCACAATCGCCGCGTTCCCTGCTACGAAGATCTGCGTTTCTAGCCGGAAGCGCGCGAACAGCACGATGTGCGCGATGATGATGAACACGCAGATGAGCGCGAGGACGCCGATAACGATAGAGACTCTCCTGCTGAAATTGCTCGATCCCGAGTCTGGATACATGATCAAGCTGGGAGGGGGGGGTCAGTTGGTGATGTGGCCTTGCTGGGGCGGGGGAGGGGGCTTACGCGTAGGTAAAGAAGCTCCAGAAAGACACGAAAAAGGTGAGGCCGAGCTGGAAGAACCAGAGCGGGATGATGAAGGATTCGCGCCATGGCGCATGCACGCGCAGCGGGCGGGAGGCGGACGCCATAGACAAGATGGTTTGGAGGCGGTGGTGGGGAGTAATTAAGGAGTATTGGAGGTGCAGTGGAGGTGTAGTTGAGATGATATTAGTGTGGTTATAGTAGCTTAGAGCTTGCCATTGTGATGGATGTATGTTTGTTAGAGGGGCATAGATAATATATACTTGATGTTGAGTTATTGAAGGATTCGCATGTTGTACTGTGTGTCGTAGACAAACTGATACCCTAACGATGTGCAGTAGCGGAATCCTTCAGAATTGTATTTTTTAGGATTTTGGTTGTTTATTCTGTTTATTCTCTCAGTGCTAGCCCCAGTATCCCCCCCAGTTTTTCGCACATACAGTAAAGATCAATTGAGTTCCCCAAAGTGTACCCGAGACTGTTCAGACCATTATTGCTGTTATAGGCAATTAGGCTGAACTACTGAACCTCATCGCGACACCATGTCGTAGGCCAAGTACGCCAGCGAAGGCTGTGTTGTTATGCGACAGCGACTGTCACCCAACCGTTCCCCAACCAGCCCCCAACCAAGTTGTTTAAACTGAAGGCCGCGACAGCTCGACAGCGCACCAGCCTCAAACATCTCCATGTCCTTCCCATTTAGGCTGTTGGGCCCGGCTATCACGCGCGCGATATTCCTTCGATTGCCAACGACCCTGTAACACCACTAGGCAGCAGCATAAACATTAGAGCCGCCGCAGATCTTAACGGGAATGTGGCTTAATTTGCACATCTTGGGAACCCGAAACTAACGATTCGGGAGAGGGTCGTCTCGATTTCAAGTCCTGGCTGCCTGACGAGGCACTTTATGAGAAAGCATGTTAGAAGACTTAAAGTTAACGAGCCAACTAATTATCGAAACTATGACGTCCAACTCGAGTATCAGATGCATTTTCCAAACCACTCAGAGAAATTTCACAGAACTATTCCGCAGTACTGCAACTAGATGGAATCGCTTAGAAGTGTGCGGTATGGTTTGACTTGATTAGGTATGGAGAAGATCTAAGGGAGTAGCCAAGAGGCAAAATGTCTTTGTCAATAGTTTTGACCTAATTTATCCATATCCGTTTATTCCTTTCTTGAATGCTGTTACAGCTCCTACGGTTTTCTATAGTTCCCCTTGGCACGACGACACATAGCTCACTTAAGTTATGTTTTTCTAGCAAGTGCTTTTCTTATCTAATGAAGTGCCATATTTGCTTCGCAAGCCTTTGTCTCCTGTCCGAGCTAGTCCCGCAAAGTGATTACATACACGAAGGTAACAAGGGAGATACCGAGGCAGACTAGATACCAGCCCTTCCCATATCCTTAACGCCTGTGGCGACTTCGTCGTTGAGAAGAAAGTCGGGGTATTCCCATTTAAACCCCACTTACGTATGCGGCATATGCCACGCTCCACCATCAACTATTACTCAGTCAGCGTGAGATCTAGTTGCAGAGAATACAAACAACGTACCAACCAGTATATCCCCGTTGACGTACGATCCGGCTTTGCTAAACAGGGAGATGGTCGCATCTGCAATATCTCTAACGGTGCCGAATCTGCCAGCCGGAATGAATTTATTCCTTATAGATCTTGGCCTTTCTCTGTCAACCTGCTGAGCCCTCCAGTCCCGGCAATGCCACCTGGAGCGATGACATCGCTCGTAATTCCTCGCGGTCCTTGCTCGATTGCGACAGACGTGCTGAGTGCGTCAACACCAGCTTTGGCGGCCATGATGTGCGTCTGCATCTGCTGTCCAGTGTAATGAAGGGTTGCAGAAACGAAGATGATGCAGCCGCCGGTACCATTAGGATGGACGTTCCCAGAGAGCGTTTGATGAGCTGCTGCGTATTCCAGGAGATATGGGAGACTAGCCTTGACAGTGTTGTAGTAGCCCAGGACATCAATGTCAAATCCTGATTTGAAGGCGTTTGTGAAAAGCCGGTTCATGGACGCCAGGAAATTACCTGCTGCTCCAGCACTGTGCGAACTGTCGGTTTTGTAAATCTTTGGTGCTTTAGATGCTTACATGACGAAATCGATACTGCCGAGCTCTGCTGTGCATCTCTCTGCTGCTGCTGTCCTTTCCATTTCTTACATCCACGATCAAAGGAAGCACCATGGACCCTTCATGTGTCTTTTCAATATCCTGCGCCATATCTCGTGTCTTTTCCTCGTTATGACCGGTAATACAGGCGTTGGCACCAAGGTAAACAAGGGCGCGCACCTGGGCACTGCATATTGATCCTCGACCACCAGTGCAGAAGACCACTTTGTTTGCTACAGCAGAGCCTTAGTAAATAAAGTTTTTCTGAGATAAGGGACAAACCGAAGATGTTGGTTTTCCAAACCCTGCTTACGAAACTCTCACTACTAACAGACATGTTTACTTAATTTAAAGGTTAAGTTAGACTGTGCTTTTAGTACCTGCCTAAATGTGTTGCAAACCCATTCGATTTAAGATCTTTTTGACATATCGATAAACTGTATCTTCCAACCTCGGCCGAGGCACAAATGAGCTCAATCTGTCGAGGAAATCAGACCTGAGCTAAGTCTCATTTGATAGCCGGTGGGGGTTGGCGAAGGCTCATACAGTACTGAGGCGCCTCGGTAGGGAGCCGAGAATAATATTCCGTTCATACACTTAACATTATTATAATGATGTTTAAAATGAGAACACAAATTGTACCACAACAACCTGTAAAAGGTGGTGATTTTTGACGGTTATGAAGTCGGATTTAGGGAGGCTTGACAATGAAGTCCACTTACATAGGATCGTCTAAAATTTTATACTAAGCTCTCAAGCTGACCTTCAGTCTCTTCCATGTCTGGCATCTTTGTGTTGCACTCGGCGAGGTGGATGCACATAGGTCTACCCATGCTGGCGGAGAACCATGCCTCACGATAAAAGCAGCTCCACCAGAGCTGCTGCCATAGGCTTATGTCGATGCTGATGTGGATCTCTCGTGGCGGAAGCTAGTGTCTGGATTACGGTGCAGTCCAGTAGACTGACACAGGCTTATGGCGGCACCATTCCAATGCCTAGGGCCCGTTCTATCTTCGGTATCAGCGTACCAAAAGCCCATCAAAAGCACAGCCTGAATTAGAGTGATCCTGCTCCTCTCATACTCTGCATCATAAAGAGTCTAGAGGATATGTATTACCGCTTACACGCACTATATTGTTCAGTCGTGATTATGTTTTCCTCCCCTTTGCTTTAATGTACATGGAGCGCTTCATCTCTTTCTGACTTTGAAAATCAGCCGCTTTAAGGGTGGCATCATCTACAAACTTTCATCACGTTATTTAATATACATTTATTTAATATACCTAAACAGATTACAACAAATAGAACGATTAATTAGTTGCTGGATATCAATGTTAAGCTAAAACGCCTCGGTTAGTTAGCACTTAGCACTCTCCGTTGCTGGTCTACTACTACCTCGATACCACAGAGACATGGCCTAAGACAGGGTTTGGGACTCTACCAACAAACTCAGTAGGGCTCCATAGATGAGTTCTAACTCCGCCGGATTGAGATTTTGGACTCAGCTACTGTCGTACATCCACTACCAACAAAAGTTAGTAGGCCCCATAGCTAAGTAGGCATGGCCGGGCAGCTCTCGGTGTCGACGTCCCACAAACAAAGACAGAAAAGGCCACCGCAGCCCACTCCTTCCATCATCCACTCTTCAACAACCATCCAGCAGCCAAGGGCTACACGGAGTGAGAAAAAAGAGACGAGTCATACTCTTTGTGGTTTGAAGGAAAAATGATGGCCCCGAGCAATATACTGTCCCTTTGAGGTGGAGTCTGTAAGACAAGACCCCGACCCCGAACCCCCAAAGTGTCTCAATATCTCCATCCTGTCTAAGACAAAGATCATGCAAAGAGGGGTCACAGACGTAACGGCGCCTACGCTGTACCACCGTGACGCCTGGGCCATGCTGTGACGGTAGTGATGAGTATGCATAAATCTACGTCAGGCGGCCCCTTTTCTGTCTTTTATCATCTCCAGTAACAGTAGGGGCATGGAAAACGACAACTCACGGCTAACTACCACGATGATAGCATCCCCGCATCCACCATCCTACTACACAAATTGAGTTGTGCGTAGCACTGCTGAGACATGCACTACACGGCTCGTACTCAGTGGCTCTCACTATGTAGAGACGGAAATGGAGGGAGGGTATCGGAATGCTCAAGACGAGACGGAATGAGAATTTGTTGATCCAGAGTCGACCTGTTAATTAATTAAAAAATGTTAGTTAGTACTTTAGTGATTATGTTACGTCTAGTAATTTAGGTAGTAAATTAGTAGTAGAGAAAGTACCTCTAGAAATAGTATCATTACTATACTCTTTTAATAAGGCCGGCTACAGATATAAACCAGCCATATAGATAAGCTTACTGCATACTAGTTGGCACTATCTCATATATGCAATGTTGCTACAAAGTGACCAAAGGTAGGATGCACTCACTCCAACGAGTTGATTTGTGGATCCGAGGATTTACACTCAAAATCGTATAAGAATCTCTGGCCACTGTAATCACTTCTCCTGGCAGTGGTCGACAGAAATATCACAGAGCAGGATATAGTATAAAGAGATATGATAAGGTGAATTGACTTGTCTAAATATCTCAACGTTCTACGTAGCTTTTTATTGGTGATTCCCAAGGAGTAGCCTAAACCTTGCATTTGGCTACCCCTACAGCAGTTGGTTATCAAGCCAACTGCAGCAAACCAACTGCAGCCAACTGTGCCCAATGGGATAATCAATCTTACCTTTGGGAAACGCTCTTCAACTGGCTAATTTCTGGCGAATCCCCGATTATCCCCGAACTCTCCAACAAAAGTGACCACAGGTAGGATGTCCAAAGTGACAAGTGACCACAGGTTATAACGCACTCCAAACTGACAAGTGACTACAGATAGAACGCGCTCTAAAGCGACAAGTGGCTACAGGTATAATGCACTTCAAAGTGACAAGTTATTACAGGTAAATCGCACTCCATATTGATAATTGACTACAGGAAGACTACACTCTAGCTAATCGCCTGAACCCTCCTACAAATATCTGTCTTGGCCACTATATAGCCGTTCACCTCATTACGCTTCTCACCTGAACCAAGACGCACACCGAGCCCCAATTGCGCTTAATTGACTTACCCTATTTATACGGGATTTGTTTCACAAAACACGGCTCGATATGGCGCCTATTCCTCGTCGTTTTTATAATCTTCGTCATGGCCGCCCTGACATTTCTGATTCCATGCTACTGAACTCCAATAATCAATCCGAATTTACAGGAGCTGCCGATGTCGTTGTTGCCCGTGCTGGGATCATCGGGCTCTGCTACGCAATTCACCTGAAAAATATATCCCCTCACTTGGAGATAAGTGTCTTTGAAAAGAGCTCCTCACCTACGCAGAAGATCGGAGAGTCGACACTCTCTTCGTTCTCGAGATTTGTTAAAGGAGATATTATTCCTCACGACTACTTTCTTCGTCTGTTTGGCTTGAAAGATGGATTGCAGTTTTATTGTATCGATGAGCGTGGTTTATCGGTCACATCAGAGGATATTGGAGGACTTGACCTGTCGTTTCAGCTTGATCGACGGATGTCTGAGTTATTTTTGACCATGTGGGCTCAGAAGATAGGAATCAACGTATATCATAATGTCGGTACTGATTTCAAAGTAATGCCGGAGGATGCATTTCCCATATCTACCAATGGTGATAAATACGGCGTTGCTGCTCCAAACCATGAGAATGGAACAGCAATGAATTCTTTCATGGCTCCGCAGGTCTTGCTAGACGACGCTTCGCATTCCCTTGGGACCTCCGTGGAAGCCAAATTAGTTTGCGATGCCACCGGATTTTCGAGGAGATTGACTTCCAAGTTTGGAAAACGCGAGATGTTTGAGGGGTGTAACTGTGATGCATATTGGGCGTATTTCCAGGAGACGGACGTGAAAGCAGAGGATCGCCTTGACCATTGGAACTACCCAGCAACCAAGCATATTTGCTTTCCAGAGGGCTGGGGATGGTTCATCAAGCTCATCTCTTGGGAGAAATCGCCACTCAGTAACCTTATGGATCTGATTTCCTATGTGATCGACAACGCCAAGCGTAATGTTGCTGCGTCCGACATCCCTTCGACGGAGGTCCTATCCGAAATGTTTGACTGTCCCTTCGAGTTTATAACCTCTATTGGATGGGCAGTTAGAAACGATCACAAATTCCCCGATAATCTGGAAGAATATGGGGCTACTGAATCCGAGAGGAAATTCACCTATTTCAAGAGAAAATACCCAACTCTGGAACGCCTCATGGATAACAGCTACGCTCTTCTCTCCAACTACTATGGGAAAAAGACTTACTTTGTCAGAAAGTCTATGGCTTTCCAGAGCCCGGTAGTAGCCGGTGAGGGGTGGCTTGCAATCGGAAATTCTGCAGGTTTCACAAACCCTCTGATCTCACCTGGAATTAATGCTGGAATTGGCGGCGCGTTCTATGCGGCTATGCTTACCCAGGAAATATTTGCTGCGCCAGAGGAGAGCTCGCGGGCGGTAATGAAGAAGAGTGCCAACGCATTCCAGGCATATCATCACGACTTCATGATGCCTCGCCTCAATCAGATGAACAGGTACTGGTACAGCATGTTTCGAGACCACAGATTATTTGAGGCTATGATTCCATCCTTCTGGGCGGTTGGAGTCCAAGAGGTTGACAGCCGTTACGGAGCTAGTTTTGTACCAGAGGACATCAACTGGGTTGTCGGTGCTGGTACCGCCGACTTTCAAACATACTCCAAAGCGGTTTAAGATGTCTTGGAGCCGACTTTTGATGGTATTGCTCCAACTGAAGACGCTGTGGAACAAGTCCAGGCTCTCAGTATGCAATTGCGACAGCGTCTGCATGACAGATTCCCAGGGAATAAGTGGGGACGTTACCTTCGGAAATACGACGATTGTCTTCGTCTCGTCCCAGGAAAGCATGAGAGGGATAAAGGGGGGAAGTATACATGTATACAATGTGTTGGATGCAAATATTGGATGCATAATTTTAGCGATTTCTGCCTCATCTGTGGGACTCCTAAGTAGAATTAAACTGACAAGATTGCCTGCCAGTAGACTAGTTCCACCTAACACCTTATATGAGGTTCCAAAGCTCCCAACATTTAAATCTCAAGTTTGAAAATAACATATTGGCAAATCAAACCTAAGATATAGCTACTATTAATGTCGAGGCAAGCTTGATTTATTTACCATACTTCTGGCAGAATTAATGCTTCTACGTGGATCTCAAATAATGAGGTGTTGTGTTTGACCATCTTTTGATATATATAGCACACAAACAAAAAATCCCTTGAAACATCTAAACACCACCTTCCCATGCCCCAATCCAACCTCATAAAACCCCTTGTCTCCATATCCCATTCCGCCAGCAAACCAATAAAAGAAAGAACGCCGATGCCAGGCTGCCACGCCATAAGATGGGTGGGGAGGCAGGTCCCCTAGTCACGCCGACGTTGATAGTTGATGCCTTACGCCCCTTTTATTACGGACAGCATTCACAGCGTCGAAAACATATTCTCCATCGCGTCCCGGACTTCAAACTCTTCAAGCACTGCACCAAACCTGTAACTCCATTAGCCTTCATCCCACATCTTCACACTCCCTGAGCCCCCAGACACCAAAATAACTCACCCATAACACCGAACTTTGGGCCTCAACTCCTCAACAACCATGACTAGCTCTCTCGCTCCCAACTCCCCAAACCTCGGATGCCCCAACACCATTCCCCACGCCATAACAGGCGTAATCTCCCCATCCAGATTAAGTCGCATGCTCAAATCCAACAAATTCGCCAGATCGCCCTTCTGCAGATCCCACGTTTTTAACTCCTCGTGCGGCAAATTCGCCACTCCATGGCCCCAGGGCATTTCATCCGCCGGGTGCGGGACAGGGGGACACGTCGCCATCAGCGCGTGCCCGCATGGCATGCCCGAAGGCTCCGACGATAATTCAACCAGAAACTGTAAATGATCCATGCACGGTCGCTCGAGCCTGTGTACACACAAGGTTAGCTTGTGTGCACACAGCCGGGCGGTCAGCGGGGAGGGGTCAGGTAGGGCGCGCGGGGGTCGGGTGCATACGTCAGCACGAAGTCTATGCCTGCCTGGTCTAGATCTAGGCCCTGGCCGGCTGTGGGGTGGTGGGTGTGTGGGGTTTGGGGGAGCGGCGGGGCGAGGTGCGTCACGTTGTTGCCGTTGTTGGCATACTGCGGGGTGGGCGAGACGGAGGACGGGTACGAGCCGGAGAAGGAGCCCGACGAGGGGTAGGATGTGCTACCGCCGGTGGCGGCGAGCTCGTCGATGCCGCCACTGCCGGTCCATGGGATGCCATGCGCGGCAAGGAGTTGCCGGAGTTGCCGGTTCTCTTCGGCGAGGGTGTCTTTGCTACGGGCGACGGTGGAGAAGTTCTGCTTTAGGCGGAGCACTTCTTGCTCGAGAGCTTTGATATAGAGTTCTTTCCGCTCACGGTGGGTTCTAGGGACTGTTAGCGTGGTGGAGGCGGGGTGGAGGCGGGGTTGAGAGGGCTCGTGCCTTTGTGCTTGTCGATTCAGCTCCTGGCGTCGGGTCAAGGCCGGCTTGCTATCAGGCTTCGGGCCGCGGCGCTTCGACGGTTGTCCATCAACTAGGGCGGGCTTAGCAGAGGTATGCATTATATTGTCGCTCGGCTCACCACGAGTGCTCTTCTTTTCGGTGAGGGTCTTAAGGAAGCCCAGGCTCATCGACAGGGGACTCTTTCCGCTCTCTGACTGCTCGCTGCTCCCATAGCCGCTACCGCTCGAGGGATTCGCGTATTGGTCTTGCTGCATCTCCATTCCGTCTGGGAACACTCCGAGGGGAGGTATAGTCGATTTATATATCTCACTCAGCAGGACAATCTGCTTCGCATATAGCTGTCGTAACGCTTCAGGTGGTATCGAGTCAGTCATTCCGTCTAGCAATGCGACAGAAGTAGCGAAAAGGGAATATATGGGGTGGTATGGGAATCAGAAGGAGGGCTGGGATGGGAATGGCTGCCCGGTTGGAAAAGACTCCGCGGCAACGATCGAATATGCAGCCTGGATATAGAAGGACACAGCGCATACCTTGTCAAGTGCGCCTCGCAAGGTCACGGTATCCGGTCTGCCTGACTTCCTTTATAAGCACCAGCGGGCGATGGGGTTGTTCAACAGAAGCTATGGATGGATGATTGGTATTTGGAATATTGGGCACAGGATGTGCGTGCGGACGGGGAGAGGGCGAAGGAGTGGACGTCGGGGTACCGGATTATGTCGGCTCAAGAGAAGCATATGAGGGTATAGGGAAATCAGGGCTCTCGGAGTGTGGTGGTATTTGTCACTGTTCGCAGTCTCGTGGAAGCTGTATGACGGTAACAACGCGCAGCGATCAGTTAAAATAGCAGGAGTGAGCAAGGCTGTGGCGCATTCGGGTTGGGCGGGGGGACGGAGGTAGGCGCAATGCCGCCGGTAGTTCTGTGATGTAGAGATGCACGTTGCCACCGAAGGCAAGTGCAGAGAGAGGGAGGAAAGGAAGCAGATAATGTAGAGGGCGGAGGAGAAAGTGAGGAGGAGGTGGTGCAGGAGGTGCAGGTGGTTGAGATGCAATTGTCCTGGGACATTGGCATTGTGGATTGTTGATTGCTTGATTTGCTGATTGCTGATCGCCCGCAGTTCGGTCCCGCTCTGGGCGTTGCGTCGAGAACACGGGTCGACGGGCTGAAGCATGCATAGATCATGTGATGGGCTAGGTACATGACAGTGCATTTTAGTAAGTAGAGTTACTTCGTATGGCGAGTTTGGTTGGTGGTCGTGGATGTGCATCCGTACTTACTCGATGTGGAATTGTGCGGTTTGTGCGGTTTGTTGTGGTTTGTGTGTAGTTTCTCGGGAATCTTATCCCATCATCCCGTCGCAAATTCCGCAAATTCC
Source organism: Pseudogymnoascus sp. VKM F-4517 (FW-2822) (assembly GCA_000750875.1). NCBI lineage: Eukaryota > Fungi > Ascomycota > Leotiomycetes > Thelebolales > Thelebolaceae > Pseudogymnoascus > Pseudogymnoascus sp. VKM F-4517 (FW-2822). Next base: position 145,438 of record JPKA01000209.1, on the reverse strand, counting down.
CCAAATTCCCACAATTCCCTAATTTAGAGAACCAAGGGACCAGGGGACCAAGGGACCAAGGGACCAAAAAAGATGTGGCAGGTGAGCCTCTCAGCCATCCCAGCCAGAGGCCCAACAACGCCTCAACAGCGTCTTACAGCGACGACGCATACTATCTATGGAATCTGTTGCATCTATTGGACCTATTCGAGTTATTGCCATCTATTGGATGTTCTATGTTACACGTATCAACTAATGTAAGTAATACTGAGCGATATGAAGCTACATCCCGTCACAACCTGCGGCTGGAATGTGCATCAGGACAGCTATATTGGTTTATGACGGCCTCGTCTGGAGCCAGTCGTGGTGTCTACCATCCCCGCGGAAGATTGCGAAGTATGCTTACAAGAGGGCTATGGAATGCAATGTGCGTCTGTCACGACAGAAGCCGTGCAATGGTCATCCCCTGGCCATCGAGCCGGCGACGCTGCTGATCTATCACCTGAGGCAGTCTCTCGGATTGTTACCAGAGCACCGGGGGCATCGCTTCAGTGCGAGGGTTGGCACAGCAAGAGCTGCAGTATTGTCCGAGAGACGAGCCGTCCGGCACCTGCCATCTTTGGGAGACAGCTGCCACTGCTGAGGGGAATTTGGCCGAGTGGGAGAGCTCCCGGACCTATGTTAGACAGAACTCTCCGGTCTACAGCTGCAGCTTTATTATTATCCTCGCTCTGGGCCTATGGGCGATGAGATCGGGTCAGCGAGTCTATTCTAGTCAGGGGCAAAAAGGGATCACGATGCTGTGTTCGGCAGGATATAAAACGCTGAGCAATGGCAGCAGGGTTTGCATCATGCATCTATGCGTCTACGTGTCTACGTTCCTGGCCGTTTCATGCGATCCCGTTCTAACAGTTCACAGGTCCCATTGCAACTTGCGAGTAGCCAGAGCGGCACGCACATGTCGTGGTCCTATGTGACACTGAGACTGGATGCCGAGACGGTGACACATCCCTCCCTTGCCGAGGCCAACGCGAGTTGCGTTGAACCGATCATGCTATTGCGGCGCACCGCATGATCGTTATCTCGTCTGAGGCCTTCGTCCTTCCCTCGCGATTAAACTTAGGCTGCGGGCTGTATCCCGGCCTATTACGAGCAGTCCCGTGTCCCCTCGAGGTAACGCGCTTTGCAGCTGCCCGAGATCGACAATTGTCCTTTTGGAGGATGGACCAGAAATAGCATGCTAAAATTAGATCGCGCCGGGTGAGGCAAGGACGAGTTGTGGTAGCTGTAAATAGTAGGGTATGAGGTAGATGAAGGAGGGCAGGATAGGAATCACCTACTTCGCCGGTCCCCCGAAAAAAGAACAGTAAGGTATGTAAGTTGACTGCAGTCAAGATAAATAAGCGCAAAACCGGAGCAGTTGATAGGAAAGTGCGCAAAGGGAAGTTAAGGCCATAAGTTGCAATCAGAGCGAAAAGAAAGTAGAGTGTTTCTCGTCGTTGGAAATACCTTTTTGACAGGAATATATTAATGCGGGGAAATATTCAAAATAAATATATTTTTATTGGACGAATGCCTTACAATATGACCTTGCGCATCTGTCTGACTTGATGACATAGATAAACATGATTTACTAAAATATTCATATTGAATATGAATATATCACACCCCAATATACAGTGTAGGAAGCCATCAATATATTTTTTCGTGCGAATCTCCACGATGGCACCAATATAAATCACAAGCCTACATCACGTGATTTATGCCAAGATTTCGCCTGCCCCACCACTCAACACCAACCCACACCTAGACAAATATTCGCGAGCAAAAGAACTTCAGACTCCAGACCGAACCGCGATCGCTCGACACATACGCAACTGTCGCGCAAATATGGCACCAATATCACTCGCAGAAATCGTGTCGGCTCTCCCATCTGCGGATGGCTGGGGACCAGCGACCTCCACCGAGACCACTCTCGATGGCGTACCATACGCACCATACTCCAAGGGCGACAAGTTAGGGCGCATGGCCGATTGGACCTCTGAGGGCAAGGATGGCAGAGATGGCAGAGGTGGAAGGCAACAATATAACCGCAACTACAGAGGTGCGATACTTTCGATCCCTGGAGCCCCCGTTTCTCTCTCCGGGCGCGGTTGGTGGTGGGTGGCGTGGTTGAGTTGTGCTAATACATGTTCCAGACCAGCAAGTTTACGGTGCCGGAACCTCGTCGCTTTTTGCCGTTCAGCTCGCCGAGGACGAATCTTCTTTCTCCGTCGTCAGCAACACTCGCGATACCGCCAAGACCCGATTCGGAAGAGGTGGATTCGGCCGTGGCCGTGGACAGCGTGGTGGACGCGGGGACACAAGAGGTGGCAGAGGCCAGTTCCAGAGAGTCAGCAATGGACGCGGAGGAGCACAGGGTGGATACGGCGGCTACGATGCCCGCGGAGGCCGTGGTGGTGCCCGTGGCGGCCGCAGATTCGGCTGGAAGGATTACGACAAGCCGCAGCGCAACCGCGATGCGTCTGTTAATATCAAGCCTGACTGGAAGCTGCTTGAGGAGATCGACTTCAACCGTCTTACGAAGCTGAACCTTGAGGCCGATGAGGGTGAGGATGTCGACAGCTACGGTTTCGTGTACCGCTACGACCGCTCCTTCGACAAGCCAGCAACGAAGATTAACGAGCGCAAGCTCAACGTCGTCGACCGCGCCTCCTACAACGTCACCACCTCCTCCGATCCCGTCATCCAGGACCTCGCCGAGAGGGACGAGGCCACCATCTTCGCCACTGACAGCGTTCTATCCATGCTTATGTGCGCGCCCCGCTCCGTGTACCCCTGGGACATCGTGATCGTCAGGCACGGCAACAAGATCTACCTGGACAAGCGTGACAACGCCGCCCTGGACATGGTCTCCGTCAACGAGAACGCCGCTGACGCCCCGATGGACGCTTCCGAGGGCAACAAGGACGCCATTAACCAGCCCGCCGCGCTCGCCGAGGAGGCCACCTACATCAACCACAACTTCGCGAACCAGACCATGATCGAGGATGACGCACACCGCTCCGACATGGCCAACGAGAACCCCTTCTACAACGCCGCCGAGGAGACCGACCCGCCCGCAAGCAAGGCCTACAAGTACCGCCGCTTCGACCTCGCCGTCACCGACGAGGAGCCGCTCAACCTGATCGTCCGTACCGAGCTCGACGCCGTCACCAAGAACGCTATCAGCGGAGAGGACCAGTACGTCACCGTCAAGGCCCTCAACGAGTTCGACCACAAGGCCCAGGGCAGCGGAGGTGCGCTCGACTGGCGCACCAAGCTCGTCTCGGCCCGTGGTGCCGTTGTCGCCACCGAGATGAAGAACAACTCGTGCAAGCTCGCTCGCTGGACCGTCCAGTCCATCATCGCGAACGCAGATGTCATGAAGCTCGGGTACGTTTTCCATTCCCCCCACCACCATTCCCTATTTCCGCCACCCTGACACCCCATCTTCCCACTCCTCAATCACAAAATTCAGAGCGTACCACTAACATCCCTCAGATTCGTCTCCCGTGCCAACCCCAAGTCCAACGACCGCCACGTGATCCTCGGCGTCATCGGCTGGAAGCCCCGCGACTTTGCGGCGCAGATGAACCTCTCCATTACCAACGGCTGGGGTATCGTCCGCACCATCGTCGACATGTGCATGGCGCAACCAGAGGGCAAGTACGTGCTCGTCAAGGACCCGAATAAGCAGATTCTGAGGCTGTACAACGTGCCCGGCTCCTCGTTTGAGGAGGAGGCCGAGGAGGAGGCTGAGGTGGCTGAGGAGGAGGAGGACGAGGAGTAAGGGGTGCGATTATTTAGGAGATAGATGGCAATACATGAATGAATGTTATTACGTGTTAGATGTGGTTCCTCCGTATCAAGTGGCCGTGGTGGATACTTCCGTGACTGACATGGGCATCCCCTCCCTTCCTGTTCTTACCAAACTACCCGCTCCCGGCCCGTCTCTCTCCCTTTCACCCCGATCTGCCTTCCTCCCCCCCTGCTCCCTCCTTCCCCTTCCCTCCCCCGCTAGCTCCAAAGCCCAAACCGAAACCCCGCACCACAATTCACTCCCCGCACCAAGCTTATACCCGCCGTCTCAACCAGTGTCTCAACCGCCCGGGTCCAGCAGCCCAAGACACCGATGTGCTCGGGGAGCTTTCGCAGGGACCCAACCGCACCGACAGCCGCAAGACTGACTCGATCCGGGCCATCTTGCGAGCCCGCCGCCCCCGGAGCCGCCGTCCTGTTTCAATCTGGCTATCCTTTGGCCTGAACACCAAGGCCGTAACTCAGCGTCTTGGATGTAGAGCCGGCCCGTTGATTGTTCCTCGTCCGTGGGGTGCTGCCCTTGAGCCGCCCCAAATCACTTCTTGTCGCCTACACCTATGACGTCGGTAGCTTATCAATGAATTGCACAATCACTACATGCCTACGCGATATACTGACCATATTACTGCCGCTTTCTTAGTGCGGTGGAAAGCTATAATTATGTTTGAATCTGGGGAAACCCATCTAAAAATAGGTTGATCATCCAGTGGCCCTAGTTGACGGGTAATCAGGTTTTCAGCCGCCTTGGTATGCAGGCACCATGGGGGGGAGGGGTTATATCCACAACAAGAATCAAGAAACGACGTGATTCTTCTTCGAAGTCCCTATTGTTGGCTGTCAACCCGCTAAATACGTAGGGTGTGGACGGTCGCATTCAAGCCATGGCAGATTTAGTTTGAAAGGCATCTTGCATTATTATGGACGGAGGCAGAATAGAAGAAGGCCTCTAGAAGACCATAATGACGAGAATACCTGCCGGTTCGCGCACAACCTCCCCGATCAAGCCGTTGGCGGAATGACTTTCGATGAGATTTGCAAAGTGCAAGAGATCGCCAATGCAGCCAAGTTGCTTGTGTTGTATCGCGGGGGAAGGAGTTGGGCCAAATATAGCATATATCCTCTTGGAAGATCTACAGTCTGAACGAACAGGGGCGAAGTCAACAGAATACTAGCCCAAGGACGAATTACCGGGTTGTCCGCAGACTCAGCTAACTCAACTATGAGGTTTCTATCCCGTCTGCAACAATATAGAAAGGGCTCATGAGGCTTGATTCCACGTGAAATTTTTGGCGTTAGTATGCCCTCTCAATTTAATGATTGGAATATGCCCTGTGCCGCCCGGTGGCGTTTCCATAGCAAAAGTTTATTGTGTGCTCTAATTTGATAATTCTATTTGTGTATATTTACCCTAGCTAATATAACAATAGGCTGTATAATGCCAGGGTGGGCATCTACATACTAACTGTAGCACTTTATTTTAGTTTTCTAGTTCCATCTTCTACTTTCTTAGCCCTGGAGGATTTGCTTGGCTAGTTTTCCGCCTCCATTTTCAATTTCTTGGTCATGGAGGATTGACTTGGGTACAGAGGAGTTATGAGCAATGCTACAGTTCTATATACCGTATTTTATTGCACATAGACGTCAGTGGTTGTATTCGAACTTAATGTGAGTGGTGGCCCACATGCTATGGGGCGGAAGCGTACTCCGTACAGACAATTGATGGAACAATTATATCTCAGCAGGAAGGAATGATATATCCAAGGCGCGGCAAGAGATTCAAGGAGCGAAGAGTGATAATATTTTGAAACTGCTCGATCCTGCGTGGGGGCGATCTAAGTTTATAAAAACCCCGAGATTCCTCACTTTGGAATGATACAAGTCACTCTCTCCATCACCACATCCACTTCGATCTATAACCTACCTCGCTACACATAGACTCATATAATCGAGTTATTCGACCAGCAGCCCAGAACCCCTCATTCAGCCGTGAGTCCTTTCCAAGCCTCTCCCCCAGCACTGCCCTACAACCACACCGGAACCATATACTAACCTCGTTGTAGAAAATGCGTTTCAACATTCCCGTTATTGCCCTCACGACCCTTGCCCTCGCCAAACAGGTAACGGCAGACCGTCTGATTGTCAGCCTTTACAATTTCCTCGGCTCCTCCACCTACACCGGCACATTCGTCACCGACGACGACAGCTACCTTATCGGCGACGTCGATGGCTGCCATACAAACCCCGACGTCCCACATATGAACAGGCTCTGCATGGACTTTGGTAACGACAGGGGGCATTTCCAATTCAATGGCCAGAAAAGGCGATGCTTGAAGGAGACAAGCAATGATTTCCAACATTGCTCGGATGACTTTGCGTGGGCCACGTGCACGAAACTCTACTATGATGAGGTCAAGTGTGATTGGTAAAGATATGTGGAACGCTAGGGGAGCTGTGGTGGAGGTTATGAGCCCCTGGAGGCTTAGGAAGGTTTTAATGGGCGATTAAGGACGGGACTTTGCTGTTATGAGATTATGTTTTTCACAGTGGCCTTGGCCAACCGTTGGTATATGTTAATAGAATTAGACGGTTATTTGAATTTGCCTCCTCTGAAGACCAGAGCTTTCTTTGCTGGAACTTGACGGACTTAAGCAGACTAGTATTTCCTATCATTGGGAGAGCGGACCTGTGAGTAATGGGGGTCAATAAAAAGGGTAAGTGGGTCACAGAGGCCAAATGTAGTCATTGAATGGTCTTATGGTTATTCATCGCAGACGTAGCTTAATCCAGAGTTTCGTTGACAATTGATTAATGTTAATGAGATATTTGATTCGTTCTTTTGCTATAGCTGCTGCAGTCCGTTATTTGGGCCTAGTGCTATCTGCGTTGCAAAAACATAGGGGTATCGTGGGGTCTGATTAGAGTAGAACCGGGGCATACTTATCTGCTTTAATAGTACATCTATTGGTTAATGTCCAGAGCATTGCTGACTGGCCCACGTTAACTTCCTACTGCAGGACCCAGGAAGTCATCCTCGGAGCGACTTCGGTCTCACCATGGGATTGCGATATTCACTGTGTGCTAGAGCAAAATGCAATAGTAGCGTTCAAGATTGGGATGGCCACTCAAAACAATAGCATCGAAGGATTGCATAATAGAGAAGAGCGCGTCGTTAATCAGTCATATTCCTCTGCTTCGTTACCAGCATACTTACTGTACGCACCAACACCGGTTTTGAGTTCTATCTACATCCTTGGCCTCTGTCCTGCCCATCCGCTCTCCGCCCCTCTGTCTTTCGTAAACAATATGGGTATGAACTCAAAAATAATCCAATCCATTCCTTCATGTCAACCCAATCCAATCGCCGTCTTCGAAAAGAAGAAAGGAAACCAAGAAATAAGCACGGAAAAAAGCAGACATGTACACATGAATAAGGATAACACTGTGGCAACTATGATACAATCCCCCTCCCAAGCAATGACCTCTGGCTCAAGAAACACGCACTTCCGTCGTCTTGACTATGCGGTTATTCCCATTCCTATGGCTATCCGCATCCTGAATCGGCAAAATATTCTCATCGCTATCGCCCTCCCCCTCGGTCAAGCTCTGCTCCAGCTTCCCCATCGGCCTCCGCGGCATGCGATCCTCATAAAAGTCCCGGCCGTTACTAGTAACACTCACGCCATACCGCCCGTCTCGCGCGCCCTCACTATCATCTGGCTTGCCCACCGACGCGAGATTGATATCGTTACTCTGCATGTAGTATTTATGCCTCGTGCTGAGTCCTGGCTGCCCCGACGCAAAGGTCGAGCTGGCCTTGTCGAGAAGGAAAGCAAAGAGCGGGCGCAGCGCAGGAAGACAGGCGGCAATGACGCCGACGCCTAGCTCAGCGTAGTTCCACAGCGCGTAGGCGTTGTGGAAGTTTCCGTCCGTCTGCTCGAAGAAGGTGGAGAGGAGGACCTCGCGCACGATGGCTGCGACGCAGGCCGTGAAGCCTAGGCTGAGGATGAAGATCAGCGTAATTTTGGTACGGATGTTGACGCTGAGTTTCCAGATTATGGGAATGGGTAGAAGGGCGAAGGCGACGTCCGTGGCGATGTTGACGGCTAAGGAGGGTTTAGTAAGGGTCTGGAATGATTGGCTTGGGGGGACAAACCGCCGTTGAAAAGACCTATAGCGGTGAATACGGGGATGGTGAAGCACGTCGCATTTCCAGTACCCATAGGTGGAGGCCGTTGAGCGAAGTCCCACGCAGCACTAACAGGGAAACATTGGAATATAAGCGTGCCAATGCAGGCGAGCGTGAAGATGATGAGAAAGCCTGGATAGCGAGTGATGTTAGCTTTGCAATTGTTTGTCATTGCATACCAGCTTCACCACTTAGGAAATGGGCTCTCCAAGTTGTCAAGGGCTATGCGGTATGCAGAAAAGGAGGAGCATCACATACCAATGGTCCCTATAATAATCCGTTTATACACAGTCCCTTCAACAATGCGAAGCAGGAAAAGCCCCACAGAAATCTTGACGAGACTGATCCCAGAGACGAGGAATAAGCCCCTAAAGAAGCCTATCTTGATGACTGTTGACATGTTCGCCAAGTATATAGGATCCAAGTTATGCCTGCCCACGCCTTTCCCGACCTCGAGGACCATGCACACCATTACTGCGACGCTTAATACCTGCGCAAACTGTCAGTGCGGATCCTCACATTTGTCGTTGCGTGGAAATCCCCTCCAAACATTCAGACCTCCACCGACGAAACATATGACTGGGTAGGACAGCACAGCAACCGCGAAAACTCACCTGCGCCACAATCATGATATAATCATCCCACCCCATTGTCTTCGTCATAAATACCCTCACATATACCCTTAGTAGTACAACTAACATTCCGAAGCCCATTAGAAACCCCACCACAGCTAGGATCTGAGGCCCATTGTTCTCCGTGAAATCCATCGTCGGCACCCCGGTGGCCTGGGGGATGGTGGGTAAATCCATTGTGGGCATTGTCGAGAAGAGGACGAGAAGGAGAAAAAACGAGCGAGTCAAAGGTGTAGTCCGTAGTGCGAGAGTCAAGGCCTTGCCTCGAAGAGCAGTCGGAACGAGCGTATCTCCCTCTCAGTCTCGGTCTGTAGTCCCGTCGACCGAAGTGATCGTCAACAAGCAGCAATGGCAGTAGTGTAAGATTCCAATCGCATTTGCATTCGCAGCAGCAGCTTGCGAGCGGCGAGCGGCCTCAAGCTCGTGCAGGGAGATTCGTTAATGTCAACAACAGCACGTATATCTCTCTTCCGATCAATACTGTTTTCCCTTGGTTCTCTGGGTAGCGCGGCCTGCCGGACATCTACAGACCATATATGCGTCCCCACAGTCCCTTCAATGATGCACGCGGAATTGCACGGCCTTCGCACAGACCACAGCTGGACAAGACAAAATTGACTGTGGGAGTGATATGTGCATACTGTACTATTGTGCTGCGCTGTTCTCTGTTGGAGTTCTCGTACCTCTGCACTGTATACCAGACCCGCAGCATCGCAACCAGGGTCACCGCATTACCACTTTCTTCTTCACGCAGGCCAGTCCCGCCTCGGTGCCGATCCGCGCCCAGGTTCGTGGGCCTGGTTGAGGAAGGGACAAGGGTGTGAGGTGAGAGGGCGTGTGAGAAGAGGGAGATAACCTTAGTGCGCAGTAAGAAGTTAGCTTGAGGGCACCGTAACGTCGTACTGCACCTTGAAATATGGTATTTCAGTGGGGCGGATACATCGGAATAAAAAGGCGGAGGGTTGCAGCGTTCTGGAAGGAGGATGGGCTGAAAATGCGCCGGTGGGGAAGCCAGTATCCGCCTTCATCTGGTCAATACAGACGAGAAAAGGGAAGTTTGTTTGCCTTTTTCCAACCAGATTCAATGCCTTCCATAGTCGAGGCTGAATACATTATTTGCATGGCCTTGCTTTGACCTCGTAGACCGAGATCTTGCATTACACTGCGGCGCTGGGAGTCTCAACTCGTACACCCCAGTCACCACCCACAACCTTGTAAACCCACGGCGGCATTGCCACACGGTACTCCGAGCAAGCACCGCACTGCACACGGTGTACTTTCTGCCCGTATGCCCATACGCACTGTAGCTTCCCCACCACTACTTCTCACATAAACGTACTTAGACAGGGGCGGCCAACCGCCCCAATCAGGCGACCCTCTCCGCCCCCCTTGCACACAGCCGTGGGCGACTGATCCCCCCCATCGGCGTAGATTAAGTTTTGATCGCAACCAGCCTGGGGAGGGAGTTGATCAATTGCTTCTTGAGGAGATGTGGTAGGAGGGAAGTGTGAATGATCGGCCGGGGGATCAACATTTTTGGCGTGGTGATCTTGATGCCCGTTATGAATAACCTACGCGTCGTTGTGAAATCGCCTTATTTTAGAGGGGATGGCCCTAACGGAAAATAAGGCGCCGAGACTGTTGATTTCCCGTGTCTTAGGCGTGGCGATGGAGGGAGATTGCAGGATGGATATTGGGTAGCGTCGTACAATTGTCGTACAATAGCGGCAGAGCTGGCGGGAGCGTACTGCTGAGAAGGGTCCAGGAGAGCGTGGTTGCACGGCGCCACACGGGCTGCCTTCGAGCCGCACCGTGAAGCCGCACCGCAGCGCCTCGAATGCTCCATCGCTTCCACACACAGAAGCTCAATGCCCAGGCGCCGTTGGCGAGATTTTTGCCACCAGAACAGAAGCCATCGAGACCATGCTTCCAATATTCTTCAGCATCTAAGAGCACAGCGTAGCATCCGCCCGTATCCGGTCCGTCACTCTTCGAAAACCCCAACCGAACTGTTAAGCGCACGGCCGTCTTGCTGCTCAACATCCGAGCGTGCATTTGCTAAAACAGCCTTCCCCATGCCCGCTCCTACTTCACGCAATGCTATTGGTGGCGGGTAAAACAACGTCTCGCAACCCCTTGTTGAGCCCTAACAAGGGGGTTTATCATCCGATGATCGTATCAATTTTCGGCTGCTATTACGCTTCTTTTGCCCTTCGGGGCCAATGGTGCTTGTGTGAGTTGTCAGCGGGGGGTTCATCGAGGGGAGTGGATAAGGATGTATAGTAGTGGGTAAGGGTATTGGGGTATGGACAGGGCGCACGGATCCGCAATATATGAGTGACATGACAGGGACTATATGCAGCTAGACAATATAGGATGTGCCTGACAGTAGCCGCACTAGTTAGCTTGTTTCCAACAATAGACGCAGAAAAAATATGTTGGTGGACAAATTGCAGCTGCTTTTTTTTTCAGCCAACGGCCAGCACGGCAGACAGCAACCAACGACCAAACATTCAAGTTCCGTCGGACTCAGATCATGTCTCTTCCAACGATCTGAAATACCCGGTAGAATGTGACACTCCCAACGGCACTGGATAGAGTACCAAGTAAGCATAATCCAACCCGCCGCCCATCTCTATCCATGTAAACCAAATCTCTTCTCAATACCAACCACCAGTGTCTCGCCATTAGCACCGCAAGCCACATGAAAGCCCGAAATACACCATTCAACCCCGTTTACCACGCTGAGACTCCAACAAGCCGCGCACGGCCATAAATCGTCACCATCCCAGCCCAAAAACACTCCGAGGGAAGGCCGGTGTCTCGCCAGCCTGCCTCATCCGTCCAGGACCAAGGCCTCGCTTGCTCACTTCGCTCCAGTGAGGAAACGTGCCAGCCCTGTAGTCAATAAACACGCTACAATTGTGAATCGAACAGCCGCACGAGAAACATAAGTCAAGGCTCAAAAACATGGCAAAAACATGGCAAAAACATGGCAAAATGTGCGAGAGACGGTCTTCTAGACGGACGGTCGTCCAGACCACGCATGGAACGTCGGGTGGAGACGAAGAGGTAGGTGCGTATGTGCGCCAGGAACGAGGGCGGAGGCGACCCCTCCGTGGGCGTTTTATGATGCGCGCTGGGATTGCTATTACTCCCCTCTCCTCTCCCGACATCGTCGTCGTAAAATATCTCGTCTCATCCCGTTGCGCTGTAACGCAACCAGGAAGTCCTAGACAGTAAACATGGCGAACGAGCGGCACACGACGATACGACGCTGAGGTGATTACGATGTCGCACACACCACTCTATCTCCTGCGCCTCAGATGCTCCTCACCCAGGCCCCATATCACCCGGCGCGGCTGATTTGGGCGGGTCAACGGTAAAAGTCTGATTCCACCGCCGCCAACGCCAGCACAACAACGTCGTCTCCTCCCGCCTTCATCCCGTCCCGTATCCCTCGGGAAACCGGGTAATTTGACCGCGACAAGTGTGCGATGTTGGGGAGAATGTGGGTAATCTCCTCCCCAACCTCAGACGAACACATCTGTAACTACACATATACCGCAGTGCAACATCCACTCCAGACTTCGTGTTCGAATCGAGGCGAGGGGTACGCATTCATGCACCTCACCCCGCCAATGTCTCAGTCCGAAGCAAAACCCGTTAGAAGGGACGAGATCCCCAGCAAGGGAACGTTGGAAATTCACATGCTAAAGCAGTCTTCCTCCTGAAGTTTTCACCGAATCATATGACGTGGGGAAATGGATAGAAGGCGGTTCGGGGGCACTTCCGTGTCTCCGCCGCCCCATTCATCCATCTCATTTCGCTTATAACTCACCGTGAGCACGTGATGCGCACAGTTCGCAAATGCTAAGGGACTTCAAAGTAGTTCCCGTCCGGTCCGGAGGCCACACACCTGAGCCCGTGATTGATCTCCGACGGACTTGCGATCTTCCCGTGACAGGTGGGGGTGCTGAGTCAGCGGAAGGCTTAATGTCTCCTCATCGTTGTGGCGCTGAATCGCCAAACCGCAACATCACCAAAAGTGTGTGGTGTTATGGTATTTTGATATTCGATTTAGGGAGGCTATGCGTCGGTGTGGCACGCCGTCGCTAGTATCGGGATATGAAGAATCGGAGAGAGCGATTCGCCTGATATCGACGGCGGTGGGTATGGTTGCACTGTCCGTGGTGGGAGATGGAGGTAAGAAATTTTTGCTGTGATAGATAATATGAGGAGATATGGATGATGTGAACGAGATAGAAGTGCGTCTGGAATCTTTCTTTTAGCCGCCCATCTCTTCGCACTGATGGCTTTTCCCTCCTTTCATCCATATATACACCATTCTCTCTTTACCCGTCCCTTACAAACCCTCACTTTATCCTTCCCTTTTCTTCCCATATCTCATCTGCCGCGCCGCCTCTCACCGCTCTTCACCCTAAACCTTCCTTCACCAACTTCTCAAACCGCTGTCATCGAGGATGCGACGCACAGCCCGCACCTCGTCGCCGCTACCCATATCGTCGCACACAAGATTGGGCCCAAGCAATTTTATCCAACTTACTCTACGTATGCGATGCATAGTCCACCACTCATTACTCCCCTGTTGAGCTGCGGACATGGTCGTGGCTGGACGAGGCAGGTTGGCAAAGTATTGGTAAGGTATTGTGACTGTTGAACGGGACTAGAAGTGGCTACGTGACCGGAAGATAGAGGCGCAGTGGTAGCTGTAGACTGGGAAGAAAGATAGACGAACTGATAGAAAACTTCACCGGCGACGTTGACCCTCATGCTTCACCCACGGGCAACAATAACCCCAAGTACAATGCGAGAAGTAACCTCATCACACACATGAATACTCACGAATAGCCCTTCCTACGAAACTTTAAATCCATAAATCGGAGTTCCAATTCGTAAATATTGAAATCCCCGTGGGGACTTCGTAAAGCTTGGGACATAAACAAATGTTATATTTTGTAAAAAAAAATACTGCTCAAGTTTGTAATGGTAATGCAAGGCAGACTTTCCACCGTCGAGCGGGCGGGACGCTATAACACCTACGCTTCCCGAACACCCCCAACGCTGAAGTAACTAGTCACAACCAGACACAACAAGTTCTAATGCCACATGAAAGAAATATGATATTGAAGCTGCCGTTAATCCTTCCATCCAATTATCCTTCCTCCCCCTAAAATACAAATAAATAAATAATCTACGCTCGCCATGCGCCTCCACGTGGCTACCACCCTCACCATAGAGCGGACCGTGCGCTGCGCATTACTCTCTTTCCCTACGGAGTACTGCCGACACTCTTTTTGGGTAAAGTTAGTGTAGGAGTGGTGGGATGGAACTGGATGGGGTGTCGTTACGATGTCGTATTTGGGAGAAAGGGGGGGGGGAAGGTACGAGAACGTGAAGAGAGCCAGCCATTGGTTTGGCGTGCGTCGGCAGGGGTTATCATTCTTTTGGTTTAAGGGAAGCAAACTAGTGATTCCGACGGATGACATGGGATGATTGAGGAATAAAATGATCTCTGGATTGGACTGTGGCAGCGGGACGGCCGAGTTAGAATGGGATGAAAATAGAGGTGGTGGAAAAGGGGACGGCGCGCGCGGCGCGGTAAGCTGTCTTGTAGGTGAACGGCTGTTTGATCCTAACATGGCGGTGGAGTTATTCGTAATAATATCGCTATCAATAGTGTGAAGGGGGACGTTACCTAGTCCTGGGTCCATGGGATCTAGCTCTATTTTAGCGGTGGATATGCCGTGTTTCTCTGGAGGTGGGTTCATGCAAGCCACTATTTCCCTCACGAACGCATGCGGCAGATATCCTAGGTGCCCACGTTATCGTACACGCCTCCGGCCTGCCGAGTAGAATCCATCAAATCGACTTCTAGGGCGGCCGGGGTTATGCTTTCACCAGCCAAAGTTAGACGGCCAAATGATAGTGATACCTGAGTCGTGGACGAGCTTTTACGTAGGCAGAAGCGTTGAATATTCCTATACGCAGCCGTAACGCAGTCAGTTTTATCCGCGGCGCGGGGGTTTGGGGGGGAGATTGAGGGGTTATCGGGACCACTGTCTATGGGCATAATTTAACTCAAGAGGGGGCTGTTAGAAACGGAAGGAGTACTGTCTCTACTCTGCCAACTGCGCAGATGTAACCCAAGCACAGCCCAAGTCCGTGAGATTGCTACCGGCCCCAGTTCGCCCGCCACGGACACACCTCGGTCCCGTCCTGCCGATGAGGCGCACGCTTAGGGCTTCCACCATCGCCTCGGGACCGGCGATGTGTGGTCAAGGCTTGCAGCACCAGGGTTAGCCAGTCTCCAGGCCGTGGTAATTTTAACCCTAGGATGGGGTCCAATTTCGTCCCCATGGCTTTCCTTGCCAGTTAGTGGTGCTTGATAACAGTAAAGAGAGGGACGCTACGCTATTTTCTCACCTCATCGCACGACTTCCTAGCACATGGTGGCGGGTAGGTCGGAGGGTGAAGCCTCATGCGCGGGGATGTCGCCGCCGTGAGCCCCCCTACGTCCAAACCGCCTGGAACCTCTCATGTCAATAGCGAAGCGCGGTATTATCTGGGGTACGGTGCAGCACAGCGCAGAGTCGAGCGGGGTGGGGGTTGGTGCGGGAATAACTAGTTCCGTGGCCAGACCTGCGACTGGGCTCGTGGCCGATGCACCCATGCCCCGCTCGCACTGGCGGGTTTAGCTGAGAGAGGCCGCGTAGAGGGACTGGATAACAGTATGGCGAGGGATGGCACGGCGTCGCCAATCAATCTCCCCAAGACGCTGCCCCTCTTCCTCCTTCCGCCCCGCCGCTCGAACGTGGGGATTAAGGCAGAAGACAGAGCAATACCCGCAAGAATAACCAAATAGAGCAGCAACAGGCTAAGCAGCTGCGATAAGCCTCTCATTCTCAGTAGAGTAACTCATTCATATCTGACTCCACGTGCATACACATCATTCGTTACCTTTGAGGCGTCCAACGAAGCACCCAACGATCGAGATTGTCCACTCTATCGGCGACTCCATCGTTCCCGGCTGAAGTCCGCGTGTGTGGGCGAACAACACGCGGTGGGCAGGGAAGGGACGATGAGTTGGCCACTGCCGGACTTTTCGACCGCAGCATGTTCGCTGTGTGGCGGCTGGGGGGCATGCAGTGGCGTTTGCTTAGGCAGACCATTTTTACTTCAGTGGAGTACAGTCAGAGCAAAGCGGTGCAGTTTCGCGTGAATAATGCGGTGTCTCGGTGGTTTGGGTAAGGACGAGGTGCGTGCCGCTGTATCCTAGCGTGCAAGGAGATGCTAGCCCCGCGGCGTGTGGTGGCGCGGAGAGCAGAGATGTGTTGTATCCTTGTTGTTGCAGCGTTGGATAATCTGGACTTGCATTAGCATATTGTAATATCGTGGGTCGTCCCCCTCAGTGCGGACAGGTTGGACAGGTACAAGGGTGCGGGGCCAATTAAGAGTGGTTCGACAGGTACCACCATCCTAACCCTAGTGCTCCACTTCCTGCCTGCGACCTTCCTAGCATCTTCCTTGTCGCTATCCCCCCCACGTTTCTTCCATCCAACCACGATATGACGGCGGCATGGCTGGCACTGTGGTGGTCCCTTTCGCTTCCATTCCTTCCATTCATCCTCTGTACCTTTCCTAGCTGTGCTTTATGCTAAGATTAGTGCCATAACTGCTGCCAAGAACACCGTTCCCTGCACAAAACATGGCACCGCTATCTGTATTCAGTGCTATAGAAATTCATGGCTGCGGAGCTGATAATTTACACCGCCGCTGGTAATGCCGCCTCAGAAGCGGAATTGCGGCAGATGGTGATTGTCTCCAGCTCTGCGGCTAAAATTAGGGTCCTCGTTGCCCCTAGGAGGGCTCCTCGTGCGGCATCAGTTAGGAGAAGTTCCCTCGCTCAGAACCACAGTGCTTTATACAGTGAGCATACTTTGCAAAGCTAACATTGGCATGCAGTAATAAATGCAGTAATGCAGAAATATATCGTTCGTTCTCGACCACATTCTGCCTGCATTCACGCTAGCCGTAGCTAAGCAGGGGTGGCCCATTTTCCCCAAATGCTCATGCAACAATGAAATTGGCGATCATTCCGACAAGGAGACCACTAACTAACTCCACAACCACCATCAGCACCACTAACCCCCGATCAGGAAAACTCCTGAGGAATGAACCATCGAACGCACGTCCGAGCAAGCCAGTCTAGTCTGTGAATTATGCAAGTTCTCAATAAACAAAAGAAAAAACCACCAGCGATGCTACAGTACTTCGTATCGTGGACGCCGTGAAGGGATCTTTTCCTCGTTTCCTCCATTTTTAGCCCAATCTCCGGTGCATGTATGCCGGTGCTGCAGATAGCCCTCGACCTCATGGACCCCCCGTCCTACACGTTCTGCAAAACCCACTCTAACTCATGTCTCTCCACTCCAACAAGAGCAGCACATAAACAAACAAGGCTGTTCCTGGCCCATGCGAACTTCCGGAAACCCGCTATTCCCCCGAACTGGAGCCCTCCCCACTCCCCCGGGAGCTTTGTCCATTGCTGTAATAGATCAAGAGATTATCTCCAGGGCCCAACTGCCACCTTGACGTTTAAGTTCAAATAGGCGCCGCTTCCCCTCCGTTTGGCAGATCTCTTCCCAAGTGCATCTCACCCTCCTCTTGTTTCATATAAACAGAGGCAACAGCCACCACAGCCGCGGCTCCATCACTCACCCTCACCCTTTCTCTCTCCATCCTCCTCTCCTTCTCACCTCTCTTGCGCGTCTGCAACCTCATCCGCCGCCATGCGCTTCGAACTCGCCACCTGCACGGTGCTGCTCGCCAGCACTGTGTCTGCCACGACCACTAGATGGCGCCCGGACCCAACCTTCGGCAGTGATGTTCTTGCCGGAATGGGCATGATCAATGTGGCCATCAACCAGCTCACCAGCGGCGCCGGTACGGACACGAAGAAGTGCTCGCTGCGCACCGCTGTTGTTCGCAGAGAATGGTATGTTGATCCCGCCCCTTCTCTCCCGCTGTCGTGGTGTAAGCGAGCTCGTAGCTGAGACAATTGCAGGTCGACAATGTCGAATTCAGAAAGGACGGCGTACACCAATGCGGTGCTCTGCCTGGCTACCAAGCCCTCAAAGTCACCAGCGGGATTTGCGGCTGGTGCCAAGAACAGATACGATGACTTTGTTGCACATCACGTCAACTCTACCTTGAATATCCACGGAACTGTAAGTGACCCCATTGAGACCTCAATCCCCATGCCAAGTGATCTTACTCACCACCTATAGGCCAACTTCCTCGCGTGGCACAGACTTTTCGTGTGGAACTACGAGCAAGCACTTCGCAATGAGTGCGGTTACAAGGGATACCAACCCGTAAGCCCCCCAATCCGAATATTTCCATACGCTTTCCTAACACCCCATAGTACTGGAACTGGGGCAAGTCCTCCTCCGACCCCGTCAACTCGGCCTACTTTGATGGCTCCGCCTACTCCATGGGCGGAAACGGCGTCCTCGCCGCACATAACTGTACCGCCGCCCTCCCTGACGGAGTGAACTGCATCCCCCCGGGATCCGGTGGCGGCTGCGTCAAGACCGGCCCCTTCAAGAACTGGGTCGTCAACATCGCCCCAACGGCCCCCACCTCGGATGCCGCCCAGGTCCCCGATCCCGGCTTCCTCAGCTACGCGCCACGCTGCCTCTCCCGCGACGTCAGCCAATGGGTCTCCTCCCAGTGGCTCACCGATGCCGGTATCACCGACCTGATCGCCAACAACAAGGAAATCGGCCCCTTCCAGGACACTATGCAGGGTGTCATTGACGGCGTGCCCTTCCTCGACGGCTTCTTCGGTGTCCACGCTGGTGGTCACTACACCATCGGTGGCGACCCCGGTGGAGACTTCTTCGTCTCCCCCGGAGACCCCATGTTCTGGCTGCACCACGGACAGATCGATCGCACCTGGTGGATCTGGCAAAACCAGGACTTGAAGACTCGCCAGAACGCCATTGGAGGAAGCATCTACCTCTTCAACGACCCACCATTGCCGCTTGGCACTCTCAATGACCGGCTGGAGATGGGTGCTTGCGGAAAGAGCGCCACGATTGGCGAGGTGATGAATACCCAGGGCGAGTTTATGTGCTACATCTACCTGTAGATGCTGTTTGCTACGATGCAGATGCACAGGGTTGAAGAGTTGAATGACGTAGACTTGGAGTCTAGAGAGAATTAGCATGACTGGATGAGTCGCGAAATGGGAGTTCGCCACGCTTCGGATGGAAATATATGACAGGGGAGCCGGGGGGGAATATAAAGAGGGGGGTAGGAGCGGGAGAGCGGGAGAGAGGTCGTTGTATATATGGAAAAACCTACGCGGGACCTCCTATTTTTCTCGTGTTGTCGTTTGTTGCCAGTTAGCCTACATAAATTTGCGCAGCGCATTTTTTTTTGTTTAATGGGGTGGACGGGATAATATTATTTACTTCTTTGGGTCGCATATATGGGGTTTTGCGTGATGATCCAATGATCTTGGGGTCATTATAAAATAGCTTGTTTGGCTGCGTTTGCTGGAGTTCGGATGTGGAATGGACCAAAGGGAGTTGTATATCACATCTACTGTCTACAATTATACGGAGCGGTAACTTAGACGCCTATGTACAGTTAATTTCCCAACTAGACACCTACGTAAATGTTATTTACTGGACAATTAAACGTCTACCGACCAGTTCTACCACCGATATGCAAAACCAGGCGTATGTAAATCCCTCCCTCCAGGAACTCGCGTTCCCCTCCCACCGCGCACCTCGCAAGCAAACCTCCCAGCCGCCCGCTGCTCGCCGATTTTCCTCGCCGCGCAGATGGGAGATCAACACTACAGCCTTGATCCTATACTCGCGAGGTTATATCTGGACTTGTTATAGGCCAGGCTGCGATGGAATGGTAAGGCCGAGGTGGCGCTGTAGCACATGTGGATGCTTTGGAGGAAGGCACGTGCGGGAAGGTATGACACGTGTAGAACCTCTTTCGCTCATGGTTTGTGTCCTTCCTGGCTGCGGATAAATGGTTTGAATAGGAAGAGATGAGATAAGACAAGTTATTCAATACTGGGTAGCTTAGCAATTTCGATTTACTGGAAGCATTGGAAAACCAGAGAGACATAAAGGCAAATAAGACAGCGGTAACCTCTCCTTGGTATTTTTAAGGAGCCCATAGCTCAGTACAGTAGTAGTATCCTCAAATTATAGACCCTATAATCTCCAAACGCGCCTACCTGCTTTCCCTCGCTGTACTCCCGCCTGACCCCTTTTTCCAGAAATATACTTGTACAGGTTATAAACCAAAAGCGAACCCCGTCTTTTTGAAATCCCAAAACCTGGAAAACCGGCATCACCCAAAAAGAAGAATAAGTAATGTACATCCCAGTATGAAAACTAGAAGCATCCCTCTGAATTTCCCAATTACCACAGCAAATTTATACAACCGAAACCCCCATCAAACCATCCCGACGTGTAGTGCCGTTTTCAACTCGCGCGATTAAAAAAATAAAAATAAAAAGAGAAGGGATGGAACTGAATCGAACCCTTCTCAAACGTATATGGTCACTAGGCGAGCACTCACTCGTACCTCATCGACCTTTGCGATACCTCCGGCGGTGGCGCCGGATGACGCGGGTCATACTCCTCATAGTATGCGGGATCGTTTCTTGACACCCCAGCGCCAGTGCTGGGCGCCACAGCAGGGCCAGAACGCTCATACACCTGCATCTGTGGCGCTTCTTCATACACCGGCTGTCGCTGGTGACGCGGCGGCAGCGGCCCGTCGTACCTATTCACCTCCCCGTACCTCTGCGGCACCTCCTCATACCGAGGCGCACCGTCGTACTTGTACATGGCCTCCTGTTCTCTTCGTAGAGGTGGTCGCTGCACGACATACTCCCCGTTCGCGTCTACACGCACATACTCTATCTGAGGTTCGCCTTGGTGCCGCCGTGGCTGCTCGTCGGGATACGTGCGGTAATACTCCGGACGGGGTACGCGCTCGTATGCCACCTGCTCCATGGGTTGGTGCGGCCGTGGTGTCTGGCGAGGTTCATATATCGGATCCGGCGGCGCGTAGTGTCTTCCGCCAGGCGTCAGGGCGCGGTATTGGCGGCGCTCTGGGAGGCGGTCCGTGATATATACCGGTGAGTGGGAGCGGGGGACCTCGTCATCGTAGGGAAGATTTTCATAGCTGACGTAGCGGGCGCTATTGCGAGGGTGGGCGTCAGGGTTGACAGGGCCGTCGTCGCGGTAGACCACATCGTCCATTACGTAGCGGCGGTCGACCATGTCAGAGGTGCGGCGCGTGGCGTAATACTGGCGGGGCGCCTCCATGTGGTCTTCGTATCCGTAGGGTAAGTACTGGGGTTGCCTTGCACCTGCCATCTCAGGAATTGATCGCATACGTGGAGGCGAGAGCGATCTGTTTCTCGTTACCGCTTGCCCATTAATGAGCCTGTACTCCTCGTTGCGCGTGCTGTATTGGACCCTTTGGACTGGCTCTACCATGTATGGCTGCTCGCTTCCTTCTCTTTGCTCCGATGCCCATTGTGCCCTAGCCTCCGTCCCATTCAGGTGCTCGCCTTTGTCTGGGCTCGTTGCGATCTTTTCACCAGTCCCTAAAGGCAATATCTTATCCAGAAACTGCTCGGCAGCAATTTTGGTGTCGGAGGAGACCTCCTTTGTGCCTGTGCTTTCACCTGACGTCAACTGGTTGCTCAACTCCCCATCTTCGGAGCCAGCACCCCTAGTATCAGGCCTAGGTCGCTGTTGATCAATCGCGGGTTCCCTAGGGTAGCGATACATGGCAGGAGGGTGTGACTCTTCAGCACGGTAGTAGTTGTCATCAGCTCGTCTCGCATAACGCTCTTCATATCGGGGCGATGGTGGCTTAGCAGCCATGCCCGCTTTCTCAATCAGCCGCGGTAGGAGGTTTGCTTCTTCATAGTTATACTCCGGTCGTAGTGGGATATCCTGAAGAGTAGGACTAATAACTCGAGGGCGAGCAATCCTAGAGCGCCGACCAACCTCCTCGAGCTGGGGGTAGGGCCTGGGTTCTGCCGCATAGTCGCTGATATTGTCATCTTGGTAAATTTCTCGTTTAATCCGTTTGTAGTCCATAGGAGATGCAACCCTGTGTTCCATATAGCCCCTGGCCGCCTTATCATTGCGATCTGGCACCATGCGGGGGGGAGCGCCACCGCGCTGGCTAACCACATGGACTGGCGGGCGGTGTGTCTCACGTGGAGGCGACGTGCTTTTTCGCACAGGCATAGTATAATACCGTTCATGGTTATCTTTCGAAGGTGCAAGCTCACGGCTATCCTCACGGGAAAGACCACTGTCGTATGGTTGGGGCTGCTCCACTTCAGGCTCAGGGGTGTCAGGTTTGAAGGCGTCTGGTAGAGCCTCTTTGACCAGCTGCAACTTATAATCGACCATACCATTAGCGTTGGGCAAGTTTCTCATTTTCTTCCTGTCTGGAAGCTCGACCATGTCCGTGGTCCAGTCAAGGTTGGGCGCAGATGGGTTTTGATTCTCAATATGAGTCGATTGAAAGTGGTTTAGTAATTGAGGAAAGGAGAAAAGCTTCCTGTCTGCAGCGCTTGTACCTTTGGAAGACACGGTGTGGGGGTTGATTGGTTTATTCGCTCTTTCAATTGTGCATGTCTTGCAGGCGAGCCCGTTGACATTGCGAACCGGCCTCATGTCCTTATTGTTTTGGAGCCCATCGATGAGCATTTTTAATGGGGGCTCGTCTCCGTACTTTTCTCGAGAACGTTGTAGAATGTGGTAAAGAATGGTATAAACCCTTACGCTACCAGGCATATCCTTAACTCCGGACGTACTGTTCCAAAGCCCCTTGGCAATAAGCGCAATGTCTTGCAGCTGCGCTTTATACTCCTCAGTCCTATAAACGATAGGAGGGATGTGACTTGGAATATCAGGGGGAACAGAATGTTGAGTCTGGATAGACGCTGCCGGTTCGAAATTGGCACTTTGATACACAGGGGCTCCCTGTGGCGTATCATATACTACAGGAGGAGCACTAGAATACGGTGGCTCAAAACCTGAGTATGGATACGGCTGGTATGCGGCTTCTTGTTGCGCCTGGTATTGCGGGCCTGGAAATACTGGATAGGCCTGGAACGAAGCCGGAGGAACGTATGTGGCCTGCCCCTGCGAGGTATACTGGTCCAAAGCATGGTGGGGATCCGCATATTGCCCCGGTATAGAGTTGTAAAAATCTTGCGGGTTGTGTGAATTCGGCGGAATTGAAGCAACTCCTGTCTGGTACCCACCGTGGGTTGACACCGGAGGTGCAGTTAATGCGCCATTTATATATGGGGCCACGGACGATGTTGCGGGAACAGTTGCGCCGTTTCCGACGCTTGGTTCTGGGTTAAAAGGGGGTTCTTCGGGCCACTCGGCTTTCCAGTGAACAATGATACTTCCAGAACTAAGATCGCTGGTATGCTTTGAAGCGTAATGCTGGCAGACTCCCTCAAATGCGTACCATTTGAAATTTTCGCATCCGTTGCAGAGGAAAAGTTCCTTACGATATTGCTCTGTAAGTGGTTTGATTTTCATATCAAAAACCCATCTCATGTTTTCTAGGCTGAGTTTCCTAGAAGCAGGCCCACTTGGCGAATCCGCTGGCAATTCTTCTCCGGTGGCTTTGGAGTGTGCATCTTCTTTGGCAATTTCGGCATAAAACCTCTTGCGGACATAGAGAAGAACTTCGGCAGCAAACCTCGGGCTGGTTTCCTTATTGACCTTCTTACCAAGTGCCCAGTCGTCCCGGATAATTTCATCGGCGTACGCACTAGTACGAGTTCTGACTATACTTTGCGCATCTTCCCATCCATGATCAACAAATTCCTTGGCCTCCCTTGCTTGCCCATCTTGATATAGTCGCTCATCTAACTTTGCTTGGACTGCCCGCGTAAGTGCTGCGCGGTCGTCTTCTCGCTGTTGGGCATCAGCGCGTTGAGATAACAACCTTGACTTAAGCATCTCCCATGCGTTATCATCAAAGGGCTTAATAATCTGAAGAGCCGCCTGGAAAGAAGCCATGTGCGCCAATACATTTGTGGTAATCGGGGGTTCAAGTAATAGACAGCGGCGTTCTATTTCCGATCGTCTAGCCGCTTTCAACTTGTCGACCTCTTCTTTCGTTCGTTCGTGCCTTGTCTGAGGTGCAAGGGGACGTGGAAATGGGCCAAACCCAATTTGAGAAGGGGATTCGAATCGCTGTGGTAAAGTTGCTATTGGACCTTACGTTAGAAGACACTTTATAATTTACACTTGGTATGGCTTACGGAATTGGGGGACCTGCGGAAGAGGATGCTGAGGAAGAGGATGCCGCGGAAGAGGATGTTGCGGGAGAGGGTGCATCCTATGAGTACTCGGAAGATGCTCCTTGGAAAGAACCGGGATTTTTGAAAGTCCAGGTGGGCCATGGTTGGGGTGACCATCAGGCTGCATAGGTACCGCCGCTGGCAGCCGAAGATCGACCTTTGCAGTAGTTCCGTTGGCTTCCGTCGGTTCCTTGCTGCGCATACGCTGTAAGCCTCCAGAAGATTCCCACCTTTCCCATCGAACTAGATCGAGCCGCTTGTCCTTTCCACGGGTTTCAAGCCCTTTAATCCACTCTTCTGCCGTTCCTGAACCTAAAGCTTTCACTCTGAAAAATTCCTGCTTGATGTCTTCGACATGAGGCTTGTAGAAGTATTTGCCGATCTTCATGTTTGTGGGTGAGTGGCCTTGTTGCAAAGTTGTTGACGCAACGACGTGAAGTTCACCGGTGAGAAATATGAAGGGGAGTGCGGCCATAAGCGGTGATGGCACCGAAGAGGATAGTAGGAGATCAATTTCCTGGCCTGGGGTTAGTGCAATCTTGGAAAGAAAAGAAATAAAATAGTCATCTACCTTGATAGTTCGGAGTTGCAAACAAGGCCCACAGGCACGAATGGAAAATGCCCAAATAGGACGAACGCCAGCGTCACCAGGACCAGAATGCCACTGATCTGGAGATATAGAAGAGACAGGATTTTGTCGTTTATCACAGAAGTCGCAAACGAAATTACAAGAAAGTTTCCACATGCCAAGCTCTGACATCTCATCCAAAGGATTAGGCATCCAAGGACGAAATAATCTCCTTGAGGCCTGCCAGATAACTTCTGGTTGGCGTAGTGGAACTACGCTGCGGGACAAAGAGGCAATAACAGAAGTACTTGCTGGAGACTGAGGATCAAGATATGCTCTAAATATCTTGTTGACACGCAACAAGCGACCTAGAGTTCTTGGAGACGTAAAAGTGAAGATATGTTGCCAAATTTCTGCGGGTAACAGAGACCTATCAGATGGCAATCGGCCTTCCGGGCTTCGAATGCTTCCAAGGGCCGCGTCTGGGGACAATTCCAATTTGACACGCTTCGCATGGCCAGAGTCCATATTTCCCTGTGGTATATCCTCTGGAGAGTCACTTGTGTCGGATGAGACTTTGCGTTTCCGCGATATGTTCTCCGAGGAGGTAGCAATGGTGCTTTTGTCTGTCGAGTGATGTTTGGCCTGTTCTGGGGGAGGCGCATCCGCTTTTTCATCGTCGGATGAATCCGAATACTCTGTCTCCGCTGACATGGAAACATCCGACATTTCGTCTTCATCTATACCGTCCTGGGCTGGCATTGTCGGTTATATGGCACTGGTAACCACCCAGTCGCGGTAGGTAGCCTGCCAAAGAGCCTGCGCTTGGGTCCTGTCCAGGTGAGCTATCTTGTTCCTCTCGCGCCTGCCAAATCCGGGTGTGTTAGGAAAACAGGGACCATGAGAGAAGCGTACACGCTCGATGTAGTCGATGGTGGAGGCAGAGTAAATAACGGAAATAATGGAAGCACTTGTCAGAGGAATATTAACCAGCGAAATGGTTACAGATTCCACAAGTGCGGCTTTGGTTTCGCATGGAGCAGTCCTATGGGGTTTGTCTGAGACCGAGGGGTGGTGACACTGGATGATTCCGTCCTGGGGCACAAAAGGAGAGAGATATATATAGCGAGAGAAGAGAACAGGAGTACCGATAGGAAACCGACCACGGGTGTAATCTTTGATGAGTAAGATTGCGAGAGAAGTAGGGGATTGCGAAGGTTGAGAAGGAAGGGAAGACGATGAGAGGAAGAAGAGGGAAGGAAGAAAGGAGTCCAGAGTAGAGCAGAGGAAGTGAGGTTGGATATGTATCCGCGGGCGTATGGACTCTTTTCTCGAAGTGAGGCGGACCAAAGCACCTGAGGCTACTTCTATCTAATCGATACCTTGCTTGTACCTTTCGACTGACTTTAGTCTAGAAGTGAACTTTGCCGTTCGCCGCACGCTAGTCCACTTCCGGTTAGATTGTTCGTCAGCTCCAATCCAAACGGCCCCTCTTAGCATCATCGCTGTGACGGAGTTGGTGCGAGGACATCAGGGCCCCAACAAGGCAGAACTTCTAAACTTCCCAAAACAAACCATTCTTATATTGTTACATCCTACACTCCCCCCTCGAATCCTACCAAGTCTCTCATCCCTCGTAGCCTCGACGGCTATTACATCAAATCTCTTGTCCAATTATGGCTTCGCTGAATACGTCGACCAATGGGCCATCTATCCGGTCCAGTTACCAGGGCGTCGTCCAGGCACCCCCTCCATCCGGAGCCGCTGCGAACTCCCCAACTTATGCGCAGTGGGCAATCTTCTCCGTTTCCGCGCCTCTGGTGAACGCCTTTCAGCAGGACTCCGGCTCGAAGGAAAGTGTGTTGAAAGTCCAGGATACTGGAGGTAAGATTGGAGAGTTCCGGGACTGTCTTAGATTACCTCTTGCTGACATAACGGAAATAGAGGGCGAGCTTCAAGATCTCATCGAGGACTTCTCCGAGGGCCGCATACAGTTCGCTTTCGTGAAAGTAAAGGACTCGAACAGTGGTTTACCAAAATCTGTCCTCATAGGATGGGTATGCGAACTCAACACCATCCCTACCATACAAATGACTGACTGGGTCCACAGTGCGGCGAAGGAGTTCCTGAGAGGACAAAGGGCTACTTTACTAGCCATCTAGCAGCAGTTGCAAAGATACTACACGTATGTGTATTTTGCTATTTTGGTGGCATACACTGACATCTTGCAGGGATACCATGTCCAGGTTACCGCACGATCAGACCGAGACCTCACTCCGGAAGGCATAGTCCAGAAGGTCGCCGATGCTTCAGGATCAAAATACTCGGCAGGAAGCGCCCAATCTGCTCCAGCGACTGCGCCAAATCCAGCGGTTGCATCGAAGCCCGTATTCACTCCCACACAGAGCGGCGCCGGTTCGTCCTACAACCCATTGGGGGGTGCAGCCTCAAGGAAGACTGGCCGAGACAGCAATGTGGATGAAGATGGATGGGGCGCAGATGCCCCTCAAGTCAGCAGGTCCCAGATTGAAAAGGTGCCATCGGCTTATCAACCAACCAAGGTCAACATGGCCGAACTTACCAAACAGAAGCAAGAGCCTTCGAGATTCAATGCGGCCCCACAACAAGCAGATTCGGACTCTGGTGATGTGGTGAAGGGCGGATACCAGCCAATTGGAAAGGTTGACATTGCTGCAATCCGCGCTAAGGCAAAGAAGGTTGAGGATGATCGCCCCACCACGGTGAAAGGCGCCTACGAACCGGTGGGCAAGGTTGATATTGCCGCCATAAGGGCAAAGGCTCAGAAGCCTACCGACGAGTCTTCGCGCCATACTTCGCCCGCACCCGTGAAACCATCCACTACTGGTGAAGAAAGTGAGGAACCCAAGTCCTTGTCAGACCGCTCCTCCGTCTTCCAGCAGTCCGAGCGCTTGACATCGCTCCCAAAGCCCAAATTAGCCAACAAGCTACCTTCAAATTTCGCAGGCACGAAAGCGCCAACACCAGGAACATTCGGTTTGCACTCGGCGGCACCAGCCAATGCTGCTCCCGCCCCAGTAGGTGCAGCAAGTCGAACATTTGCAGATGAGGGTGGCAAGACCCCAGCTCAAATCTGGGCAGAGAAGAAAGCCAAGGAGCGCGGCGCCAGCGGCGCAACAGAAACCCATGCCCCCGCTGAGCCTGTTACCAGCCAATCGAGCGGCGGTGGGGAATGGAAGAGCGGGTATAAGGGGAAGTCATGGGCACCAGTTGCAATCGCCACCACAACCACTGGCAAATCCGCAGCTAGCGACTTGGAGCAGCAGCGTACTGGCGAGCAAGAACATAACCGTGCTCAAGACGAAGAGGAGGCGCCATCGGCCCCGGCTGGGGGAATTGGCGCACTTAAGGATAGGTTCAAGGGTGCGGCACCAATGGGTGTTCCGTCCACTGGAGAGAGAGATGCCTCCCCACCACCTGTGCCATCTGCGACTAGACCTACTGGAGGCGTATCCATGCCTGGGTTGCCATCTAGGCCAGCCGCCGCCGAGGAAGACGAAGATGATAGGGGTCGCCACAACATCCCTTCGCCACCACGCGTGGCACGCAGCCCAACGCCACCAACGCCCGAACGGGAGGAGTCGCCTGTGAGAATTGCTATACCCGTCTCACGAGGCAGCGAACCACGCATCGAGGCTCCAGAGGAGCGTCATAACGCACCCTCGATGCCGGTACGCTCGCTCGAGAAAGAGGTTCCCCGTGAATCGGAGCTAGCAGACGAACCCAGAGGACAGGACCCTGCCCGTGCAGCCAGTGCTGCTCTCGCTGGGGCTGCATTTGGCGGAGCTGCCGTTGCCGCAAGCCAGAGCGCCCAGCAAGGCGGGAAGCGCGCAATTGCGCAGTACGACTATGAGAAGGCAGAGGATAACGAGATTGAGCTCCTGGAAGGCGAATACGTCACCGAGATCGACATGGTAGATGATGATTGGTGGATGGGCACAAACTCCAAGGGCGAGAGCGGATTGTTCCCTAGCAACTACGTTGAGCTAGTTGAGGACGATGAGGCTGCTCCAGCTGCGCCTTCAAGGCCATCCGCCCCTGAGGAGACACATGCTCCTGCTCCACCTGCGGCCCCAGAGCCATCTAGCTCTGGTCCTACTGCCACTGCCATTTATGACTACGAAGCTGCCGAGGACAACGAGTTGAGCTTTGAAGAGGATGCTAAGATTACAGACCTGGTGAGTCTCAGTGAGCTATTGTCGTTAACACTACTAACGCGAGGTAGGAATTCCCGGATGAAGACTGGTGGTTTGGTCACCTTAACGGGAAGTCCGGGCTTTTCCCTTCAAACTATGTACAGCTTGATGAGAAGTGAAAAGTCCTGTCTAAGTCGGTGTAGCTGGCCAACAAGATTCTTTAGATCCATTTTGACATTATCCAAGGAAAAGTGTGTACTGATTTGCACGTGATAATGCCTATATTTATTGCACAAAGTTATATAAATGCTATCCTATGTGATATTGGGGGCTATAAATGTATATTTTTCACCTATAATTTGTAGTCGTCCAACATATTTCCAATCGAGCATTGAAACCCCCCTCAAGATGAAATATGATAGATGATATAATGTCTTTTAACGTTGACGGTAAGTCGTTGACGGTAAGTCGTTGGCCCGTCCATATTATCACGTGATGTGGTTTTACCAAACCGGGAACACAAGACTTGGCGGCTAGGAGGCAACCTGCCGGATGTTCGATCGCGAAACCTTGCAAATTGTCCGGCCAAGATTGGGTAAACAGTCGCTGTCGCTTCATACCCCGAACGTGAAGTCTGCCACCACGGCATTGACATCTCCAGAAGACCGAGCCATTATTTGCTCAAGGCTCGAGCCTCCTCATTGACGTGCGCAGACGATTAGTCGCATGTGAGACAAGTGTCGTCGTTTGCCGACGCGCTGAACCAGCTTCAACAACCCATCTGGACACCAACGTCAACAAAGATGGCATCTCTCGGTGAGAACTTGCTTGGGATAGTCAACAAGCTCCAGGATCTGGTCTTCAACACTATCGGCAATGACTCCCTCGACCTCCCACAAATCGTGAGACGCCTCTATTTTGCGACAACCCGCCGCAAATCTTTTCCCCTGCTAACACCTTGCCCAGGTCGTCGTTGGCTCCCAATCCTCCGGCAAATCATCCGTGTTGGAGAATATTGTCGGAAGGGACTTTCTTCCCCGAGGCAGTGGCATAGTTACTCGGAGACCCCTCATTCTGCAACTTATCAACGTCCCAAGCGACAATGACGCACCTGAAGGAAGCGAAGTACATGTACCCCATACACCCGCCAGCGTCGAGTCGCAGGGCGAATGGGGAGAATTCCATCACATCCCAGGGCGCCAGTTTACAAACTTCCAAGATGTGAAACGCGAAATCGAGAACGAGACGGCGAGGATTGCCGGGAACAACAAGGGTATCAACAGACAGCCCATCAACTTGAAGATATACTCGCCACATGTGCTGAGCTTGACTCTTGTTGATCTCCCGGGTCTCACCAAGGTAAGAGCAATGCGAGGCCCTCTGCGAGATCAGTAGCTGACATGTGCACAGGTACCTATTGGCGACCAGCCCAGCGATATCGAGAAGCAAACACGAAACCTTATCTCCGAGTATATCGCGAAGCCAAACAGCATTATCCTTGCTGTCTCTCCTGCGAACGTTGATATTGTTAACTCCGAGGCCTTGAAGCTGGCGCGACATGTCGATCCTCTCGGCAGGAGAACTATTGGTGTTCTTACGAAGATTGACCTCATGGACCATGGAACGAATGCGTTGGATATCTTATCGGGGCGTGTATACCCGCTTAAGCTCGGCTTTATTGGAGTTGTAAACCGATCGCAACAAGACATCCAAGGGAACAAGACCCTCGCAGAGGCCTTAAAGTCCGAGGCCGACTTCTTCAAGCATCATCCGGCATACAGAAATATGGCGAACAGATGCGGCACCCAATTCTTGGCCAAGAGCCTCAACACGACGTTGATGGCTCACATTCGTGAACGTCTCCCTGATATCAAGGCGAGACTAAACACTCTTATGGGCCAAACCCAGCAAGAGCTAGCGAGTTATGGCGACATGCATTTTAACGGCAAGGAGCACAAAGGGGCATTAATTTTGCAACTTATGACCAGATTTGCGTCGTCCTTCATATCGTCTATTGACGGTACATCGACCGAAATCTCAACCAAGGAGCTTTGCGGTGGAGCCAGGATATATTATATTTTCAACTCTGTTTTCGGAAACTCTCTAGAGACGATAGACCCGACCACGAATCTGTCTGCATTAGACATCCGAACTGCTATTAGAAACTCTACGGGACCAAGGCCTAGCCTGTTCGTCCCTGAGCTCGCATTTGACCTCCTCGTCAAGCCGCAGATCAAGCTGTTGGAAATACCCAGCCAACGTTGCGTCGAGCTTGTATATGAAGAACTCATCAAGATTTGCCACACATGCGGCTCTACGGAGCTGACTCGCTTCCCCAGGCTACAGGGCAAGCTTATTGAAGTTGTGTCTGACTTACTCCGAGAGCGGTTAGGCCCAGCATCAAACTATGTCGAATCTCTTATCTCTATTCAACGAGCATATATTAACACTAACCACCCGAACTTCCTCGGTGCGGCGGCAGCCATGAGCCACGTCGTCACCAAGAAGCAAGAGAACGAGAAGAAAAAGCTCCTCCAAGAGGAGCGCGAGAGGCGCGAGAAGAGACGCCAAAAGGAGATTGGCGCCGCAAATGGCGTTGAGGGCCATGAGGAGGAAGACGAGGCTACAGAGAAAGCTGAGGGACTACCCCACCGCTCAAAGATGCACAAGTCCGGGCGCAGCGCATCGCCCCACGTTCGCCAGAATGGGACCTCCTCCAGCATTGCGGAGCGCATCAACGGGCAGCGCGCCAGCTCGCCGACACGATTCGGCGCGCAGGCTAACGCTAACCCGAAGGACTCTTTTCTCAACTACTTCTTCGGGAAGGATGGTGCTCCCGGCGGTGGACCGGGTGTTGGGCAATCTGCGTCGTCAGCACAGAACCCAAACCTCGGCCGTCACGTCAGCCAGAGCGCTGAGCCGAGCATTACGCAGAGCATCAGGAGACAGGAAGAGCGGAACACACACCGTAGCCCTGCTCAACAAATACGCGACGAGGATTACGCTAGAGAATATGATTATAGTTCCCCATTCGTAAGTTAACATTTTCACAATGATGCCTCAGGCACTAACATTCCACAGGGCAACAACACCGAGCCAGCTCTCACAGACAGAGAAGCTATGGAGACGGAGCTCATCCGCGCGCTCATCTCGTCCTACTTCGATATTGTGCGCGAGTCAATCGCCGACCAAGTCCCCAAAGCCGTTATGCATCTCCTAGTCAACCACTCCAAGGACGTGGTCCAGAACCGCTTGGTCAGCGAGCTGTACCGCGAGGACATGTTCGAGGAGCTCCTCTACGAAGACGATGCCGTCAAGAAGGAGCGCGAGAAGTGCGAGAGGCTGCTCAAGACCTACCGCGAGGCGGCAAAGATCGTCGGCGAGGTCTTATAAGGCTAGATTTTTAGTGAGGATATGTGTGTAGGTATCGGCGTAGAGGACTAGTCTTGCATCCATTATGATGTTTATGGTGGATATGTTTTTATACGGCGCAACACACGCAGCTCTGTAGAATAGTGTATCTTATTCTGGGTTCATCATTTGCGTTCGTTTGGCATTATGCGTGCCTCTAGAGGAGGCTGTATATTTCTGCTTTTGAACAATATTAGTGAATAACCTGTACTTTGGGCACATTCTGGGATGTCATGGTTTCTCATTCTATATGTCGTTGTATCGTGTATATATATCGTGACATGCAAATAAGTCTCATATGATAAAGATAATTGTAATGTCCTATTATTTTTATCTAACGCCAGAAAATTTATACAAATGAAGCTTATTACAATATATAATTATTGGGGTATATAATTGCAAATTGGACACCACGACCCCATTAGACTAGTCCGTACTTTACCAAACTATCTACCGTATCCACGATGCTCTCCTCCGTCTTCCGAGGCTTCCATCCAAGCGTCTCACGAGCCTTCTTATTACTACCCTGACTGACCTTCCCCAAATCCGGGAGAACTTGCCGAATCGGCTTATCAAAATACGCCAGGAAATGGACGACGAAATTCGGGATCTGGATGGACGGGACCTTCTTCGCATTCTGGGGTCTCTTCTCTTTGATAATTTGGCCAATCTTGAGCATGGAGACCGGGGGGTCGCTACTGGCGGCGAGGAAACGCTGGTTCGCTGCCTCCGGCTTCGTCATCGCGAGGAGATGTAGAGATGCGACGTCACGCACATCGACAAATGTGTAATTCAGATTCGGACACCCAGGCATGCTGCCATCCATAAGCTTCTTAACGACCTGCAGCGATGGCGAGATCTCCTTCCCCAGTGTGGGGCCAGATACCATCACCGGAGCCACCGTCACGAGCTCCATCTTATCACCATTGGCATCCGACTCCACGAATGCCCATGCTGATTTTTCAGCAATCGTCTTGGACTTCATATACGGCGCAATCTTCACGGGTCCATCCAAGACCGTCCAATCCCCCTCCGTGAATGGCTCTGCCCGCGGTGGATGCCCGTACTCTACAGCCCCAAAGCTGCTCGTTAGCACAACTCGCTTCACGCCCGCCGCAGCTGCGGCTTTGAGAACGCGCAAAGTGCCGTCGCGCGCGGGGATGATCAGATCGTCCTCATGTTTGGGTAGCTCGACGGGGAAGGGCGATGCGACGTGATGCACGTATGTGCAGCCCTGCACTGCCTCGGCCCAGCCTTCGTCGTGGTCGAGGGATGCTGCGGCGAAGGTGAGGCGCTCGAGTGAGGCTGGAGTGGCGCCGCCGTTTGTGAGGGAGGTGATGACACTGGCGGAGCTGGAGAGGTTGCGGATGGTGGTTCGCACTGTGTAGCCTTCTGAGAGTAGGGCGAGGACGACATAGGATCCAACGAAACCAGAGCCACCGGTTACAAGGACTGTTGTGGATGAGAGTGATGCCATTGGGGATATGGATTAGGATGGAGAGATGGTAATAGTAATATTGAGTCTATGCTACCTTATGGAGGGATTTTAAATATCTGCAAACCACACTGTTATTATAGAGATAAGTTCGACCTCTCATTCCACCTATAATCGGAGGGAAATTTGTCCGTGTTCCAGGCTTCAAGTGGTCGACGCAAGGTGGCCCGCACGGCAGGGGCCACGCGGTGCAACATCAGTCCGAAACCTTGATAGTGCAGATGCGCACCGGCATGTTTCTTCCGTAGAACCTATTATAAACCAAACGGCTCTTTGAGATTGCGCGGCCCCAACTTGTAGGTTCGGACACCTAGCTAGACTGCTGCCTATGAGTTCCTAAGCGGCATACAAGTAACGTTCAGATCTCCTTCCTAAACTTCGGGACGATAAGTCCTGGCGGGTGTCTCTTCAACGTCATTCTGCCGTGCTCCCTAACATGCTCCCTGATATTCTTGAGCTGGTCTTGGTGCCCCCTAACACGCCACTCGATATTCTTGAGCGCTTCTTGGTCCCCAGTCGTGCTCGTGGCGGAATCGACGCAGACTTCGAAGGCATAGACCAATCAGGATTAATCGCAATTAGTTCCCTAGCACGGCGTTTAAGGTTTCCATGGATCACGTTTAAAAACACTTCGGTTATCCTAAGATCGGCAATAATGTAGCCCAGGAAAGTCTTCGAGACTTTGTCGGCTTTTTCTTCTTCTTCATTTTCATCCCCATCTTCATATTCGTCTTCATCTTTGTCGGTGTAAGGGTCTGGTATCCGTTTGATAAAACAGATTTTGACCCGTTTTCGGAAGCACTCCGTCAGACCGACTTGAATCATGGCCTGGTCAAATGTATGATTGCCCTTCAAAATTCTTTTCACCTGACTGACATGGCGGATCACGTAGTCCATAAGGGTGTCTGGATTGTTATCCGGGTCGGGCCGGTTTTGAAACTGATAGAAGATGCACTGCGACGTGAGGGGCAGAAAGCCCATATACTCTAGCGCCTCAGCGCTGATAGCTGCCGTCGGCATCACAAAACTGTCATGTCGCTGGTGCTTATTGCCGATGAAACGTGTAGTAGCGCCTTCAGTGGCTAAGGATGATGAGTAAGTTGGGTCGTCCCAGGTGCGGGAATGTACCACCCGGGACACCTTTCGTTCGCCTGGGCTAGTTCTGGCTCCGAAGACATCATCGCGTTCTAGGGCTTGGACTTCCTCGAGTGTGAAGTCTCCTTCGCCAGGCAGATTTGTCGATCTAGTAGACATGCCGTCTATTGAAAATGTAGCGAGAGCAACGTTTTACTAGTCGTAGGTTGTAGAGATGTGCGTAAGTGGCGTGAGATACTGACTTGAAATAGCTGGGAGAGAATTGAAGAAGGGAAATAGGCAAACTGCCCTGCGGTCGCCATATTTAAATACGATTTGGGTTTGGAGACATTAACGTACGTTATATGTGACCAAATTAGATAGCTTTAAGCTTAATTGTTGGACAAGCACACTACTACTAGCTAGCCTATGACTATTTTATCAGGAGATTTCAGCATGCCGCTATCTATGAGATTCCAGCATGTCGATTTTTATTTATGATTATATATGCCGTACTGTTGAGGGAAAATCTGCTTCCCTCAATTTCGGCACCTTCGTATGAGGAGGCCTGGCCTTCCAGTGTTTGATGATCCACGAGGGCTTATGAACCTCATCGAGTTGCATTCGATTTTCTGGATTAACGACCAAAAGCTAAAGCATTAGTGTTAATTGCTAGTCTCATAGAATACTGACTCTCTGGGTTAACTATATCCTTAGCTTCCGGCGACACGAAGTCTGGTACGCTCATTTCGCACCTGACTATTGGTTTGTATGTGAGAACTGGCCTGTCCTCGAAGGTGCCTCCCCAACTAAAATCTCGTACGTCAAGACACCGAAACTCCACAATTCCATGGCAGAATTATTCGTGCAATGATCAATTATCCCTGGTGATAAGTAGTCCATAGCTCTGCGCATTGGGTTTTCGTTTGTTGGACGGCGCATGGACACCGTCCAAAATCAGCAATCATGAGTGGGCTCACCATGGATACTGACAAGGATATTTTCCAGTTTGATATCTCGATGTATCACATACTTCTTGTGCAAGAAATCAAACGCTGAGGCCATTTGGGCAATATGTTTCGCCATCTCCCACTCCGGAAACCGGCCCTCGCAGCGAAGATGCTTAGATAACATAACCCCCCCTTTATAGCGAGTTCTAGAATCAAAATATTCGTTTATTGTCGTGGAAACGGCAATAAAGCTGAAGGATATTATGGTGTCAAAAATCGCATTGGACATCCCGTCAAACCTAATTCTCAAATCCATTTGACTTGGTTTCACCCTTATGCATAATCTTGCGAGCATAAACGGCCACTGGTGCGCTCCCTTGTTAGGTACACGTGCCCAAACTCCCCTTTCCTAAGAGGCCGACCAAATTCGAAAATGCTGAGATAGAATTGCCTTGGGGGAGCATGGAGCTTCTATATTAGGAATGGCGCTTGTTCAGCCTCAGCTGAATATTCCGGTACCCCCGGTGGTTTGGTCGCAGGCTTTCGCGGCTGCGATTCAGACCCGACTGGCGCAACCGAGGTCAATCGTTTCAAGGCAGCACTTAACTTCAAATGAAATCTTACGAAGGTTTGGGTGGCTAGAAATGGAGATTTTGGACAGTCGTATGACCGAAGATGCAATAGCCTGGTCATATTAGATGCCTCCAGATGACAGTTGGCTGACAAAGCTACATATGTGAGATGTGCTTTCTTCCAATCACTTCAGTCATTTTCCTCACTGGCACACTGGCAAACTTTGCGATAATTGAGAGCATAGGGATGTGATAGCCTAGATTATTAGAAGGTGGCTCCAACTCCACTGATGAACTGATACCCAAACTTTGGGCTTGGGATATGATTTATTTCCCCCGCTGGGCTTATTCTTGTCTCCAGCCGCGTTTTGGAACAATTGCAGACGTTGACAACTCGACAGCCTGACAATATTAGAGAACATCTCTAACGGCGAGCTGATAGACACAGTTTTAACCTGGGGCATGTTGTCTTCCATCACGGAGTTCATTCTGGTCATTGGCGGACATGCGCTAAAAGTTCGCCTCCGGATTATGGGATTTCATCTTAAGAGTTACGAGACATTTCCAATCAAATACTATGAGTTAAACATTATTGTGAGAGAATAATCAAGGTCTTGTGTTAGGTGGAGGAGAAATTGTGTATGTTTGTTATTGAGCTGTTGGTCGTCGTGGATGACCTCAAAATACATTCCCGCCTCAGGCACGTTACTCGTTCTCTCTTCCTCTGTATTGCTCAAATCTCACATCCACCAATTGATTGCCGTGCAGAATTTGTTGTTTTCCAAATTATACGACTACGATCTTAATATCTGTGGTAGGTTATAGAGTTCGTGAAGTCCCTCTCGGATGTCACCGAAAGACCCCCTCTTTTTCTGTTTTTGCGCTATCTCGCGCTTGGAGCAATACCACGTTCCTTGCCCCACTAAGTTCCGAGCTGTTCAGCTACCACCAGTGCATCTCCACGTTGGCCAACACCCACGTGCGCACGTGCAAAGTGTGTGCTCCTACTATGCACCAGTATAGTCTAGTTGGCAGTTCAGCTCTTTTTTTCCGGCGAGGTCTGATCCCAAGTTGACTGTTTTTTACTAGGCTTGAAGGCGATGTTATCCTTCCCCTCGTTTCTACTCCGTGATGAACACTATGAGCTAGCTGCATGTGCGTATCTGCACCGCAAAGGTTAGCTGCATTACAGAGAGGGTTCTGTCAGTTTCACCCGCCCACAACATCTCAAACAGACAGCGATCTTCCACAGGCATCCCGATACGCGAGTATCTTCCCAATTTGAAGGGGCTAAAGTCTCCGGGTGTGCCCCCGCCTAGCCGCGCTAATCAGAGCCCTACGGGGATGCTGCGCAACTCGCCGTCCCGAGCACCAGCCGTGTCTGTAGTAACTATACTTAAAAACCAAGATTTTCTATCTCTTTGGACTTCAATTATCATATTACGGTCCATTACGAGAGTCAGCTGCCCACGTATTAATCCAGAAAGAGCCTCTAGCAGCTACTCGGCCGTGGCACATTGTGCCATTGCATAATCGACAGTATCAACTCTTAGCGATGCACGGTCCCCGTTCATTCTCTGGATCACTCTGGGCTCTTCATCCACATGTACGTAGCCCCACCCATCGCATCCACAAAGCGGTTCTAGTCAAGTGCGCCGAGCGATCATTCGCAGGGGATAGGCTGGTGGCGTTCAATATGCACGCAGCCTCAGCTGAGACAGGTCCAACTCAATGGCTCGTGCGAAAGAATACCAGGAAGCATCTGGTAATGGGCCTCGGGTATTTTCGTTGTTCATGCATTCCCCCCTCCCCATTGGAGCGCCACGAATGTGCTGATTCCCCCCAACCCCATGTAGAATTGGCACTGTTGGAGGATCTGAAAAATGGATAAGATCCTAGTTGGTCCCTGTCCTCGAGAAGGGTTGGACTATCTCCCGTTAGCCGATTGTGTACTGTGCTGTACCTGTTGATCGAAAGGCAAAAAACACGCGTCAGTCAAGGCAGTCATTAGAGTGCCATGACGGCCAACGCGATCGACTGGAAGGAGTGGGAGGGACGCATCGTCCCAAGAGAGTTTACTGCGGGATTCGTGGTTCTGTCATATTTTGTCAGCTTTATCGGAGCATGGACGACCCTGGAGCTCCTTCATCGGCGCACCGCCGGGAAAGGCCTCTACAACTGGTGCGTTCTGATCGTGAAAGTCACAGGCCTCACCAAAACTAATGGATACCGGGCAGGTCGCTGCTCTTCGGCTCATCGATCTCCATGGGAGGCATTTCCATTTGGTGCATGCACTACATCGGCAACCGCGCAACCGTCCTCGGCGATGGGCATCTAGCGATCCAGATCGCATACAGCCAGGGCTTCACAGCCCTCTCCTTTTTCGTTCCGATCGTAGTTCTCCTGGCCGCCTTCATGGCCGTCGGGTCTAGCGACAAGATCAGCATGATCCGACTTCCGGTTGGCGGGGCGCTGGCAGGATTGGCCATATGCGGGATGCATTACCTTGGGCAGGCTGGAATTTCGAACTATACGTGCGTTTATAGCGTGGGATATGTTGTAGGCTCAGCAGTTATTGCTGTTTTTGCCAGCATTACAGCACTGTCGGTATTCTTTGCCCTCCGTGCGGCCTGGACCGACTCATGGTGGAAGAGAGCCATGTGTGCTGTCATTCTAGGGTGCGCCGTGTTTGGAATGCATTGGGTGGCGTCCGTTGGAACGCAGTACCGCCTGAAAATAGCCAGCCCATCGAAGTCCCATGACATTCCTAGGAACTCGACTGTTATTGTTATTATTGTTTTGGTATGGCCGCCCACTGTTTTTGTACCTGAAGGGATATTAACACGAAATAGTCTGTTGCTGCCTGCGCCATCATTCTTGGCCTCACCATCATTACACAAAGGAGAAAAACTCGGTCCGCCAACAGAGCTCAGCAGGTCGTCTTGGCTTCTGCAATTTTTGACCACAATGGGAGGCTCCTAGTGACCCCTGAAGGCCTTCTCCCAAACCAGAGGGTCACGACTTCTTATGTTGAATGGGTATGTCAATCGCAATGCCATAATTGACCTACTCCATGTACTAACCCACACAACAGTCTTTCGACGAGGTATTTGGAACATCCCATCCGGTATTCCAGTGGATTTTCCGCACCACGCGCAACTGGAGCAGCATATCTACTCTCCTTCCTGCGATGCGCAATCACCTTCAACAAACTAAGAAATACCGGCCCGGATTTAAGGCGGAGACTGAACCCCATGGAAGTGAGGACGGGTATATAGAGAACTATTCTGTTATTTTCCGCGAACTATTCTGCACTGCCGCCGCAGATCTCGCCGAACAGTTAAATGAGTCATTGGAAGATGTCGGCGTCCTCTTCGATGAGATATTATACACTGGCGAGATGCACAGCACCGAGCCTGGGGCCAAACGCAAAGGATCTAAGCTTTCTGCGGACGAAGAGAGGAATATATCAGAAGGCCGTGCTATCAGCAAAGGACAACTTCTCGTCCTCGTCCGTAGCGTGGACAAAACGGAAGCAGACCGCCTTGCCGCCTCCGGCTATCGCTTTGCCGAAATACAAAGCGTTGCCCCTATTATATCTCGCAGCATGCAAATCAACTGCGATGACCTCCCGGGCCGTTTTACCAATATGTACGAATACTCAAAGGACACGCCCATTATGAACCCCGGTGTCCACTTGGCATTGTTTGCGCTCAGAGCCTGTGTGCGCGGCGGGTTCGACATCCTTGTCCCCAAGAACCGCAGAAACCAACTCCCTGCCGTGCCGTTGCCAATTGATAATCTCAGGGGCTGGGAAGCCGAGTATCTTTCTCAACTAGACGGGCTATCGGTATCCGAATGCCTAAAATTCCTGAAAGCGAAATCGCCCAACGCCATCACTGTATCGAAGGAGCAGCTATTTGCAATAGAATTCTGCGACACGCTCATGGCATTGAAAGACGAAATCGACGACCCGGTTTTCAACGACGCCCTTCTCATCGCCCATCCCCTTACTGTACCCTGCCGCGGCCCTAACTCGGAGTCCCCGCCAGGCCGCTCCGCAGTCCTCGCATTCCGCCTCATCGTACCTATCCAATTCCGCGCACAAGGCCAGAAACTTGAATTCGTTCCGCTCAGCTTCTTCCGTACGCAGCAATACGTGCACAGGAATAGCCCGGACCACCAACACTTTGCGCGCAAGGTGCATCGCGAGTTTGCGCCGATACTGAGTAGGAGGAGGGCGAGTGTCGATGATGGCCGGAAGAGCATGATGAGTTCGTCGGGACGGAGAGAATCGAGCGAGGGATTTAAGCGCTTGGACTCGGTATATGGCGATGGCGCAATGGATGTTCCAATGCCGACACTGCCACCGAGAGCGCAGCGCCGGTTTTTGGGTGTGCGCTTTGGGAAGAGACATCAGGGGAGGGAGGCTCTGACACCGCCGCGGCTTAGTTTGGAGAGTGGCTCTGAGGCTATGTTGGTGGAGGAGCAGGCCTTTGGGGGGATCATGGTGAGTCAGGAGGTTAGTGTTATTGTTGGGCGAGATGAGGAGGGTGGTGGGGATGATGGACTAGGAGGGACGGAGTTGGTGAAGATGATGCCGCAGGCGCAGATGGGGACGAGGGGAGGCGCGACGAAGGAGATGGATGAGCCGGAGACGTATGTCGATCGGCTTATTGCCATTTGTGTCAAAGCGAGGGGATAGTTGAGGCACTATGTTGTATAATT
Organism: Pseudogymnoascus sp. VKM F-4517 (FW-2822); assembly: GCA_000750875.1. Classification (NCBI taxonomy): domain Eukaryota; kingdom Fungi; phylum Ascomycota; class Leotiomycetes; order Thelebolales; family Thelebolaceae; genus Pseudogymnoascus; species Pseudogymnoascus sp. VKM F-4517 (FW-2822). The sequence continues at coordinate 104,389 of JPKA01000209.1, read as the reverse complement.
TGATGATTTGGTACGAGGAGGCGTTTGTTGAAATTGGGGGGCTGGAACGGGGTGGGCGGCGTGGAGTTTGCGGTGGGTTGGAATGGAAATATAGAGGGTGGGCGGGTGTAATAGGGTCCTTGTATATGAAGTACATATATATATTGTATTGTACACACCCCAATCACGCCCGTGATTTTCTTCGCCATTTCTAACGCCTACAAATAAAATTCTGGAACTAGACCACCTAACACCACAATCCCATCCTTCATTCTGCTCACAGAACTGCAGCTTGTGGGATCAAAATTGCCCACTCGCCGTTCAGATCCGGGACTGTGAGACTCCACTCGTTCTCCTCGACCTCGAACTCAAACTCTCCCACGCCATCGACGACGTATTCATTGGTCGCCGCGTCCAGTTTGCCGATACGGCCTTGCGTAGGGTCGACAGCGGCGAGGATCGCGGCAGAAAAGATGTAATCAACCTTCACAACATCGGTGGCAGCCGTCGCGCTCTCGGTGGAAATTATGAATGATTGCGGGTCGACGAAAAGAAAGCCTGCGGGGGGGTTACCGGTTGGATTACTGTTGACAACAGCCACGGCGTTGGCGGCTGTAGCGTTGACTTCGACTTCGAGGTTTCCGGCTTCCTGGGTGGAGGTTAGTATCGCTGGAAGACCAGGTTGGGTCCTGGATAGTACGGTACTTACGTTGGCTGTGAATAGGATATCGGTCTTCTGATTTCCGGCTGGTGTGGCAATAGCAGTATTGAACGCGCCCTCAACCTCGGTCTCTCCCTCTTTACCAGCTTCAGCTTCACCAGCAGCAGCGGCAGCTTCGCCACCAGCAGCAGCGACAGCGGCAGCCTCAGCAGCGGCAGCATCAGCAGCCGCAACGGGGACAAAGATACCCCACTCGCCGTTCATGTTGGTAACAGTCAGGGTAAGCTCATTCTCTTCGACCTCAAACTCGAGCTCTCCCAGGGCTTCGTCGATAATGAAAGTGTTTGTCTCGGTGCAGAGCTTGCCAATCTTGCCGTTGGCAATATCAAGACCGACGATGTCGGGGCCTGGGGTGGCATTAGCAAACTGTTACGGCTTGAGGTACTAGATATACTTACTGGCTGCGTCAATAACATAATCCACCTTCTGTAGCGTCAACCCATCAGCGCCCTCAGCCAGGTCAATCTTGAAACTGCTTGGCTCTAGTGCCTGGAAGCCTGCTGGTGGGGCGGCTGGAGTCTTGTTCTCGGTGACGGTGAGAGTGCGGCCTTCGGTGTTCTGGAACTCTACCTCAAGCGCCCCCACGGCAGACTTGGTGAATAGAACGTCTTGTGGAATGTCGCCGCCTTGGAGAGCAACAGCTGTGTCAAAAACCCCAGCAAGGTCAAGTTTGTTTGGATCCTCTACTTCCTCCTCTCCAGCGGCGGCGTCAACGGCAGCGGTTCCGTTGGCAGCTACAGCGCCGGTCTCTGCAGCAGCAGCAGCAGCAACAGCAGCCGCGGCCGCGGCAGCTTCGCCCTTGCCACCCTTATGTGCATTCTTGGTTGCTGCGTCCCTGCCTGGTCCCCGTCCCCCTGGTCCCCCTGGTCCCCCATTCTTATTGGGATACGGCGCGGCGATGGAGGTCGAGACGAGGCCGGCCAAGAGAATAATGGGAAGGAAACGCATGGTTGCGAGAGATATCGAAGCAGCGAGATGGCTTTGGATTGTAACGTAAAGGACGAGAAAAGACGAAAGGTCTGGTAAAGTAACGAACGGTCCAGCCGTAAAGAATCAAAGACAGGCCAGCTGAGTAGCTTAAAGCTTAAACTTTAAGAAACAAAACGTAAGAAAGAAGGAATGATGCTGACGATGATGAGATAGACAGAAGGGAGAAGGAGTGCATTGAGACAGGAAATCGCTCCCATACTTGTATACGCGCGTACAGAGCCATGCGTGAAGATTTGCATACTATGCATCCTAATAATAGCGTAAGGAGGTTGTCATCTATTGCTGAACCTCCTCGCGGAGACAGCCAAGATCAGACGTCAAACCTGTGTTGCGGCCAATGTTTTGTCGTGATGCTTAGAATGCTTGGCGGTGTTGGAGTTGTCGCTACGAGAATAGGAAATCCATCGCGTGCGATAGCAGCTCTTTGACTCGCCAGCTAGATTTAGCCTCAGAAACCTGCAGCTTGGACAGAGACAGAAGGGCATACAATGTTCCGATGGCATGTTTTGTTGCTGTGACCTCCTGTCGAAACGTGCCGTTGAGGTAACGAGCGCCAAGGCGCAGGGCAATGTCAGAGGTGGCAGGAGAAGTATCTCCATTTAGAGATCTCCCGACGTTGCCATTCAAGGTCAAGGAGAAAGAGCCAAGAGAGCCAAGATGCTCGGCAACTTCAGAGGTGTCAGAGAACTTTTCTATCCAAAGAAATACAGAAAAATCTTGTCACCGCCGTCTGAGATTGGTGTTAGGGGAAATTCGAACCAAACGTCCCACAAAAATAACCCTGTCTTCTACCCCAGAATATATGTCGTTATTTTGAAGCCTGTCAACAACTCCCTTTTACCTCCCTTTCCAAGCGACGACAAGCAACTCTTGGTACCTTGCTATAGGCAATGAATCTGCATAGCAATTCAAGCCCACAATTCGATAGCCATGTTCTAGCCGTCTTTCATGAACTAGCCAATACACGAGGTACGAAGTAAGTATGTATTCGCGATTCAGCGCGCATTTCACTGGAATTGTTTATATCGGGTCAATTCAATAATTATACCCATAGGCACTAGGCAATTGAACATCCTACCGGACCCTTATAAAATAGCATTTGCACCCATCTGGGCAGCAGTCTCCATGGTCTAGTAGGCACGTGGAGTTTAAGTCCCTTGTCGTTTGAGGTGCTAAGAGAAGAGGAGGGAAGGAGGCAATTGCCGGTGTAACCCAGACCCCCAGCCACCCGCAATGCACATGCATGAGGTAAATTTGCACAGCACTAACTGCCGTGACTGGATTTTAAAGTATCGTGCGGGTTCTAATCGTATATTACGTTTATTGGTGCACGTAGCACTTGTGTTGACTATCGCGATGGTCACGGATGATACTTGCGGGCGTTCAGTCAGTTTATCTGTGCACGTCAGAATGGTCTGGACAATGAGTGGACGCCATCTTAGACTGTTTTATAACTGCAGGGAATGCAATAGTTTCTGTAACTGTGGCTGAATAACAACGAGAAGTTTCTGAGGCAGTTCCGTTGTGCTCGGGCTGGCTATTTATATAGTCTGTTGTGATTGGTTTGGTCTATTTATTCTTCTAACTCTCCATTCCTTCTTGCCAAAATGCCGACAATATTAAATCGTAGCAAAATAGACAGCAATAAAAACAAGGTGTTCTGGCACCTTCATTGTCCGTTTCCTTCTTCGGGCACAACAAATCCTATGTGCTATCCTGTCAACGGGTAAATCAACACTTCATAATTCAATAAAACACAGTCCCCTCCCTAAAATACCATGAGTCTTCCTCACTCGTCCGAAGCAAGCAATTCAAATCAATCCGACGCCGTTTTATATTCGCTGAAATGTTGACCAAATGCACGCGTGCCGATTCTAAAATTTGTTCCGAGCCAGCCCCCTGTGGCAAGTTCTCCTCCTCAACGCCCATCACAAACTCTGCGACTTTCGCTGCCCCAACACTCTCCCATGACCCCTCTTGATGGTCCGCGGTTTTGAGTAACGCGATGGCTTGTCGTCGGATTAATGGGTGACGGCACTTGATCGCGACGAAGAAGAGTGGAAAGATGATTCCAGTTTCGAAGCAGAAAATGTAGCTTTCCATGGATCTAGCCGCCTTTTGCTGGTCAAACAATACTTTGCCTAGAGCGACAATGCGTTCGTATAGCCCATGTTGCTGATCATGTAGACTCTCTTGCCCATATAATCCAGTAGCAATCATTATAGTCATGGTCGTGTGGTACATTTTGAGGAGTACGATAGTGTTTCTATCATCTGCGGGTAAAAAAGGGATTAGACTATCAAACTCATTTGCCCACTGCTGTAAGACTGTGCTTGTCGCATCGAGTTGCCATTGTGGAATTCGATTCGGTTCCGATGATGCAGCGAGACAGAAAATCCATCGAAAAGTTTCGATGAGATAATCAGTTGCATCCCTGATGTAAGCAAACGACGGCAAAGACGTGGGAATGCTCAGACCTTGGCACAGGTGATATGGATAGGGTGCATCAGAGTCGGCAAATGACATGGCCTGTAAATCGAGCCGGTTCAAGACCTGCACGATGTTGTGTGGTACTGTGGAGCGTCGTTTTTCATTTCTCTAGCTATCGAGGTTGTCTCTGGCTTTAATTCGATTGACCAACCTAGCTCGTCGCGCCTCGCCCTCTCCCAGAGAAAAAGCACAGGATTTCTCCACCTTGAGCGACGAGATGGATTGGCTTCCGAGGGAATAAAAATTGATGCAGTATGTCTTACTATCTTGTGTGACTCGTTTTACTAATTATATAGGGGTTCTGGTACGCAGATTTCAGCATTGGCGGTGCTTCCAACCTCAGCCTTTTAATTGACACTGGTTCTGGAGACGTCGTTGTGAATCCGGGTATTTACGTCCCCGGGAAAACATCAAAGAAACTTGATAGTACTTTTGAGAATACATATGGCACAACGTCGAAAGATGGAACTGGAAGTGCAACAGTGAGTGGCATTTTTTAATTCTGGAGCGACGCTGACAATAGAACATCAACAGATTGTGGGCGACCTTTATTCCGATGAAGTCACCTTCGGAGGCTTGACGGCAACTCAGATTGTAGGATCTGCTAATGGCACGTCACTACTGCCAAAGTCCGGAATTGTTGGGTTTTCTGGACAGCGTTTCAACCAATTCCCAGCAAGTTCCAGTGCCACTCCATTTTTCCAATCACTCTGCAATCAGAAAAAAGTCTCTGAGTGTCGATTTGGCCTGGCACTCTCGGATGATGGCACTGGAACCCAAATCCTGGGGGAGCTGGATACTTCTCTATACACCGGGGATCTCGTCGTAGCACCTATAATTGAAAATTGGGTCCTGCCCGGCGACCTTGTGGTTAGCGGAGAGGTACAGGAAAGAGACTTGCCGATCGAACTTGATAGCGGAACCGCCACTATAGTTGGGTTTGTAATCCATCCCTTTTAACCCCCATGTTTCTGACACAAGTAGACCTATTGACACAGTTTCTGCGATTTTTAACGCAACGGGAATCCAGGGTGTTCTTCGTTCCACTAGTGACGGAGATTTGCTCATTGGGTACTTCCCATGCGACAAACCCCCAACTGTCGGATTTAACTTTCCGTCAGAGACCAATGTTTCTCTTGCTGCTAAGGAAAGTTCAAGCACTATCAGCAATAAAAGCTCGACTTTCAACATCCCATTGAACTCATGGCCAGCCGTGGACAATGGTAATAATAATTGCACGGCTGTCCTCAGCGGCCAGAATTACAAAGCGCACCCAGGGCTTTGGGTTATTGGTCAACGTAAGAAATAATAACCCTCGTCTTCATCCTATAATATTGACATTTTCGTAGCATTCTTCCAAGGGCTATACATTGACCATAACTTGGAAAATGGAACTGTGGGGTTTGCCCCTCTGAAAGGTGCCAATCCTGGGAGTACAACAACGCCAACTCCAATTGGCGACGCGACTGCTCACAGGCAGGGCGTTTGGGCAATATTGGTATTGGCCTTGACCTTGGTTGCTGTTACTATGTAGGCAGTTATAGCTCTTTTGCATAATGTTCAGCGGAGATTGTATAAACCGCGTGGAACTACTGATTCAAAACTCTTATCTTCGTAGTAGGATAAGTGGCCTAATATTGTAGAAAATGACAGTCTTTATATCTATCATATTATGGCTGGGTCTCTAAGACTGATTCAAAACGGGGATTTTCGTCGACTAGTTTGCCTAAATTCAGAAGTTGATATGCGACAAAACAACGGCACAGCTGTGTCTTGGTGTAAATGTGGAATTATGCGTGGAGCTATCGGACTGCGTCCTTATCATCTAAATGGTCAAGACGCATCGTAGCCATCACTGTCCTAGCACTTCTCTTCTCCAAACTCTTCTTGACCGGGTTAGGCGCCTCAAAGACCTCTGCCAATTCCTCGAGGGTGCGCTCCTTGGTCTCGGGGAAATAGAAATACATGACCACCCACTCAATAAGATCCCAAACTACAAAGAATATGTAGAATTTATACCCTATTTTCTCAAAGGCGGGCCCCGATGAGTACTGGATAATCGTAGAAGCGATCGAAGAGTTGAGGTTTCCAATCGCAGTACCCTTGGCGCGGGTAGAGGTTGGAAGGGTCTCTGCGATGTACATGCTCTGTAACGGAGTCCACGCGAATGAAAAAATTATTCCAAATATGTATATGAAAGCGATAGAGGCATTAGCGGCGGCCTTGCTTGAAGCGTCAACCGAGACAATATGCGAACAGCCGCACATTATGGCGAAGCACATGGAGCAGAACACAATGCTGTAAAGGAGTAGTGGTCTGCGTCCAATTTTATCCGTGAGGCGAGCGCCGGTGCAAGAGGCAATCAAGCAAAGCACGGGGTTGATGGCGTTGAGTACTAGCTGGGTCTTTTCATCATCAACGCCGGCTTGCTCTGCCATCGTGGGGAGATAATAGGATGTCAAACTGTTTCCTGAAATCTGGCCAAACCATGCCATGCCTATGACGCAAATCAAGCGGCGTCGAGCAGAATGAGTATTCCACAGCTCATGGTAATCGTACCATTTCTTATCTGATGCATCACTAGTAATCTGCTGGGACATCTCTTTCATTTGTAGTTGAACCATTGGGTGAGAGATTGAACCCTCCCCGTGATAGCGTGCAAGGACATTGGCGGCTTCCTCGACCCTGTCCTGGGCCATAAGCCATCTTGGAGACTCAGGAAGGAACCAGACGCCAATGGCAACGAGACCAGATGTGAATAGCTGACACCAAATTGGGATGCGCCAGTTGGAATCACTCTTGTAGTAACTGCAGCCGTAGACAACCCAGGCCGCAATTATAGAGCCGATGTACCTTGACCATTGTTAGCTTTAGTACAAAGGAGAATGCATTCGGCATTGTACTTACCAAGTGCAATTGTACAGGCCAGTAAGAGTTCCACGCCATGCGGGATGAGCCATCTCACTAACATAGCAGGGTGCAGAAACACAGCAGAAACTGACGCCAAAACCGAGAATAAAACGGCCCGCAAGGAACATTCCACTATTGACGGATGGCGCTTGAACACATGTTCCAATGATGATAATCACTGCGCCGGTAAACATCCCCACACGACGACCCCACATATCGTTTACGGGACCCGTCAGGAAGACAGCAGGGATGGATCCGATGTTGTACATCGCAAAGACAATTCCCGTGCTGGATCCTTCCTGTGCCCTTTTTGGAGACTTCAATCAGTAACTGGAAACACCGTGGGATTGTAAAGAGTCTCGACTTACAAGCCAAAATACTTCTGATAATTCTCGAGCGCATTCAAGCCACCCATAAGTGAGCCATCATAGCCGTTCAAGCATCCGCACAGGTATGAAACGCCGAGAACACCGTACAGTCGAAACATGCTCTTAGTCCACGGGCTGTACTTTGTCGCGTCGACATCGTCGGAGAGCTGAAGCGCTTCTCCAGCCAATCCAACTTTGGCGGTATCATCTCGTGATGCATTCTCATAGAGATGAACCTCTCCTTTGTTGTCTTCAGCCATAATATATTATTCGTAAACAATCACCAGGCGACAGTAGAATTGTTGTGGTTAAAGTGGAAGCCGTGACGGGAATTGCTTTCCCTTTGGCAGTTGAGGGGACATGAGGGACGAAAGGAGGGATGATGTGCGGACCACGAGCTCTTTATTATCATTTTCTGAGTGGTGGTATAACTGTGTTTAACATAGCTTAATTTGCGGGGTAGAGAGTGCCGAGTCCTGCCAGTGGTTTGGAGCATGGATATTGAGGAGGAACAGGGGAGGACCTGCTCGGTCCGGTGCGGAGAGGTGCTTAATATGTGGCAAACCAGCCACGGACCTGTTGGCTGGTTCGAAATCCTTGTTTTGCAGGCAAGTTATCTTACGGCAGACCAGCAAGTGACCAAGTGCGTTTTCTCGGTGCCGCTTTCCCCGAGAGGAGGGTGGGATTGGCGTGCGGGGAAGGTGCGGGGTGCGGGGCCAGAAGCATGGGAGCTGTAGCAAGGGTCAGCTGCCAGCTTTGTGGGGAGGTAAAGCTCCGGTGGAACCGCACAAGAGATATAGGGAGAAATTAAAAATGGGCAGGATCAAAGCTTGCAGCAGGTGCCGCGAAAATAATTATGGTGCATTTATGGTAACCAATTTTAGAAGCACTATTTCTCGCTGGTAGACCAGGATCAAGCATCTTGTGGCACCCCTTGTTTACTCACCACCAGTTGGGGTATAAAATATTACAATTACAGCGCGCCTTCGTATTTCCCTTAACTCTCGTAAATACGTATAACCTTAGGTTTGACTCCTATCATGGCCCATAACATTTTTAAGGAGAGGGTTGAACCAATTATGGGTTCCCCTTGTGCGGTACATATTTTGTCTCTGAAGCCTCTCCATTGACGCCAAGTAAGACTGCGTTGAAATATGGCCTATATGGCCCGACAAATAAAATACGGGGCATACTTCAATAATTTCTGGCCATCTCCCGAGAATCTGTTCGAGCCTGATACTCCTGATTAACGAAATCCTCAATTTCCCCAATCATCCTCAAGCTCTGTGTAATGCTTGGACTCCTAGACCCATCACTCTCCCCTGGAACTCTGCTCCATTGTTGCAACAAACCCCTTAAGTGGCTTCCAAGAGACAATAACTCTCCACTTATATGGTCTCGTAGACTTGGAATACGACACGATGCAGTCAATATTAACATCCCCCCAGTCATACTCATGCTGCATATCCACATATCGATCATGATGGTGTGTACATAACCGCGCAAATTCTGAATATGCAGAACGCAAGCCTGGAGACATATCTCGCATTTGCTAAGAATTTCTTGGCTCACTCCGCCGTTTTCCCAACTGGCGCCGCTATTCCAGTTCTCAAGTACCCATGTCAGGTACGGCCTATATATGACGCTCCGACAAGTTAAATATCGCTGTCGCAAGAAGCCGCCGTGTTGGGTCTGGGTCGGCTCAGTATCTAAAGAGAATTTAAATGGCTCAGGAAGTAAATCTCGCCATTCGTCGAGCTGATGCGATAGTTCCGAGACCAGGGTTGGGAAACGAGACGGAGATGGGGAGACCCCAGTCGTGGGTGCATATAACATATCATGGACCCGGTTGAGAAGTCGGCGCATTGAGATGCATGCTAGGAAGTATAGAGAGGAAAGTTCTTGGTCTTCTGACCTCGGGATAATAGGAGGTAGAAGAGATGGGGGAGATAGAGGAGTGGCGGGCGTAAACTTGTTAGTTATGGTATGAGTATTGTACTGGCCTGGGAGTGGGATTGTAGATTCTATAGATGCGATGCCACTCTCAGGTAATGCAGCAAGCTCTGCAAGGTAATCGCTGGCTTTTATTAGCTACATTCCTAATAGGTCTAAGGGCGTGGAAGGGCAAAAACCTTTCAAGAATGTAGCAAGACCAGAAAATTCTCCTTAGGCACTCGTTCTCATCAGGCGAATTAGAAGAGCCATAAGATAATAAGAGACGGCACCTTGAGGCTGTTGTGTTTATGTATGACCACGCTTGTAGTGGCCTCTGGAGATACGCAAAGTATAAACTAAATGCGTCAACATGGTTTACATTCAGGAATCCAGGGAAGTACTGACGCGACAAAAAAGAGGCACTGCGTTGACTCTGTCGATATCTCTAATTGCGTGGTATACAATCTCTTCAACACGCCATCAAAATATACCTCGGCCAATCTTCTTTGAGATAGTTGGTATTCCGAGGATTCCGCAGTCAAGGCTGGGTCATTAAAGAGCAAATTAACAACTCGACTCGCGCAGCCTAGAGCCATGACAAGTAGAGAGATGCAAGAGGAGACACTATCATCTAGGTTCCCTGACAAGACTAGATTTTGGACTGCAACGAGCTTGTCTTTTAACATCGTTGGGTAAAAGAAATTGATAGATGATTGAAATGCATCGACTACCTGCTGCACCTCATCAGCACGGAGATATGGCACCGCTGCAGATGCCATAGTTGTCAAGGGCAATCGAGATTTCTCAAGCTGGAAGATTGGAATATAATTCTGTCGTATTGAGGGAAATATATCAAAATGCGGCCAGTCAAGTACCGATTCGGTAGTAGAGGTGTGAAGGCAGGAGAGAACAGCATTGTGCACACCCTGGGCATCATTTCCGGTTGCTGATTGAGATTGATGATGCGAGGAACGATCCGCTATGTCGTGAGAATGCGTCACTTCAGGCGAGATGGCTGGATCTGTTAATATGCGGTGACCGAGTATGCCAACATTTGAAGTCTGATTTAGGAGTTAGCAGTGTCAATGGCGACCACTTCGTAGGTAAACTAGGGATAGGGAGTCTACAATAATAGCACTCATCTCCTCAAGGTGTCGCTCCATGCGCAAAACTCCATCAAGGATCAAGTCACTCTTCCCCTTCCTGAGTTTTTGTTAGTAAGTTATCAGTAACATCAGAACCTTGATTACTCACGGACCCGCCTCAGCACCATAGTTACATTCTTGGTTGGAAGACAAGCACGTGGCACAAGGTTGCCCTCCATCGCACCTAAGTTACAGTCAGTTCAACATTGATTGGAAGTAGTAATCAGCATAGCGGGTCAGACACACCTGATCTTCCTCCGCCTACAGACGTCGCACTACAACAGACTGCAATCAGCATCTGGGGGTTATAATGACGAGTAAATTGTAAGGATCCCTAAGGGGTACAGTATATCAACGGGGTATTCTTACTGCATGCGCCGCTCGCGACCTAGACAGTAGGGGCCTCCGGGGTCTGTTCATAGAGGCGAAAATCCGGGGGTTTCTTTTAAGTTATGTTGGAGTATGTGGGGCCATTGGTATGGCAAAAGATGGGCAACACAGGTTCACATAAGTCAAAAACCTTAATAAAAGATAGCCTAGTAACGCAAGCTCTCACAGTAACTGCAGCGGAACAGTTGGGTGGATGGCGAAGGTTGTAGTGGAAAGACCTAAGAGCGAACGTGGAGGGATTTACGCGCGGTAATTAACGGTTGGCGCTAATGCGCCCCGCGCCAGTAATGGGGGATTGAAGGCCTGGACTGCCGTTAATCGTCAGGACCAAACCTCAACGGGCGGAAGAAAGGTCCCAGAACACAGTACTGGCAAGACGTACAGGTACCAACGTCATATTTCGTATCGGGTTTCGCAAGTGGTTTGGTATCAAAAAAACATCGCAAATTATAAACACTTGTGCAATCTACCGTATTTCGCACGTGCGAAGCTCGTGGTATATCAGGCTAAATATGAGATGAGTTCCGCGGCATTACTGGCATTGCTGGCCTCTTCGACAACAGACCAGTAGAGTTGACGCCGGCAGAGTTAGAGGCAATACGTCTTAAAGCAGGGCTACTCATAGCTATATGCCCATAGGCCTGTCTAATTTATTTAGATTATCGGGCACCAGGAATGAAAATAACCCAAATCGCATCGTAAAATGATCCTAATGCGACTATGACTTGTTGCTACAAAATAGCATGGGTTCAAGGTGACGGATGTAGAAGCGCCAAGAAATGACGAGGAAGCCTTGGGAGAAATATTGTGTAGTAACTTAGATTTGGAAGGGAAATCTCCCGTTGACAAGTATATCACCGAGGAATATATGCCATACCATTCAATATTCTGGACCTGCTGTTTTTGCGGGGTAAATAATGAGCATTTGAATATGGCCTCGGTCCGTAACGGACCGTGCGATGTTACCCTCCAAGAGTGGGCCCCACTCCCATCGGAAACGGAAGCTGCTTCCCCGAGTGACGATAACGATACCGACATCGCCCTTTATCCTATGCTAGTAAGGTCAATGTTCCACACCACTTCTCAACTCTGCTGTTCCCGCCAATACATAGACTCTGACAAGAAGCTAGAAGCGGTCATATGGAGCAGTTACGTTATTTACATGCAGAACACAACTACGCTCGCTTTCAACGGATATCACGGTCCTCCGTATAATCTCCACACTTATTCCCTTCAAATAGACCTTAGATCTTGCTTTCTTTCCTGCTCCTCATTATCAATCTAATCAAATCTTTAAGAGCTTCGTCAAGGAAAATGCGGTCTCTGGAATCAAACTTTGTGCTCTCCACTGGCCAAGGCGAATTGCCGGACTATGGCAATGAGCTCGTCTTCCAACGGAATCGGCTTCCAGCCCGAGCATACTACATCCCCGCAACATCGCTTCTCCTCAATGGGACGTGGGATTTCCAATATGCCACTAATCCATTGGAAGCTCCAGAGCCTGGAAATTTTGGGTCGAGGGTAATCAGTGATATAGAGGGCACTCTTGAGAGTACCACTTTGGACACTCCAGATCATTCAAGTCAGGATACCAAATCAAGCCTCCAAGCACCGGACCTTGAGTGGTCTAAAATTGACGTACCCGGACATTGGCAACTTCAAGGACATGGCAGGCCCCAGTACACAAATGTGATATATCCATTTCCGGTGTGCCCGCCGCATGTGCCCACCGAAAATCCCACAGGCACATACCGCCGCACCTTCTCTGTGCCATCAGCTTGGGACGAGTCTTCCCAGTTGAGGCTCCGATTTGAAGGCGTAGACAGCAGCTTTCATGTCTGGGTTAATGGGCATCCCGTCGGCTACCACCAAGGGTCGCGAAATCCGAGCGAATTTGACGTTACAGCTTTCGTGACGAGGAGTTCCATCAATGAAGTCTCGGTGCGTGTTTATCAGTGGTGTGACGGGACTTATATTGAAGACCAAGATCAATGGTGGCTCTCAGGTATGAGCTCTTGGTAGCTGACTCTTCCACGTGATATGAAGCTAAATTGTATCCCAGGAATATACAGAGATGTATACCTACTTGCGTTCCCAGGAGTGGCCCGCATTGAAGATTTCTTCGTGAAGACCATCCTTGATGAGCAGTATAAAGATGCAACTTTGGCAGTGTCACTAGATCTGGCCCTAACCGTTGATGTTGAAGTCTCATTAACGCTCAGAGGCTCTGCTCATGGCAACCAGATAGTGAAATCAGACACATTTTCCGTCCAGGCCGACAAGTCAAAAATTGATCTCTCTCTTCACATTCCTGCACCAAGAAAGTGGACTGCTGAGACTCCCACGTTATATGGCCTTGAGATCAGCCTTCATTCAAAGGCTCTGGACAAGACCTTGCAAACAATAATGCACAACATAGGTTTTAGGTCTGTAGAGCTCAAAGACGGTCTGATGTGTGTTAATGGATCTCCCATCCTTCTACGTGGTGTGAACCGACATGATCACCACCCCCACCATGGCCGCGCTATTCCGTTATCGTTCATCAAGAAGGACCTTCTTCTAATGAAGCAGTATAACGTCAATGCGCTTCGATGCTCTCATTACCCTTCCCATCCACGACTCTATGAATTGTGCGATGAGCTTGGCTTGTGGGTAATGGACGAAGCAGATCTCGAATGCCATGGGTTTTACGATGCCATCGCAAGACCACTTAACATCCCAGAAGAGATGGATTATGGTGAACGCAAAAAACTTACATTTCCTCAAGCTGCAGCATTCACATCGGATAACGATGTGTGGAAGGACCAATATGTTGATCGCATGGAACAGGTTTTCCATCGAGACAAGAATCATGCGTCTATCATTATCTGGTCTCTAGGGAATGAAGCCTTTTACGGAAAAAATCACCAAGCCATGTACGACTATGCTAAACGTGTCGACCCAGGCCGTCTTGTTCATTACGAGGGTGACGCAGACGCCCAGAGTGCCGATATGTTCTCATATATGTATCCATCTCCAGAAAAGCTAGTCGAGCTATCAAAAACGGCTGGCGTGGAGGGCGATACCTTTGAGAAACCAATGATTCTCTGCGAGTATGGCCATGCGATGGGTAATGGACCAGGAGGTCTCGAGGACTACCAATCCGTTTTCAGAGACAACAAGAGGCTCCAGGGTGGGTATATATGGGAGTGGGCCAATCATGGCTTATGGACAGGTTCCGACTCTGAACGAGGCGGATTCTACGCTTATGGGGGTGATTTCGGTGACACTCCAAACGATGATACGTTTGTCATGGACGGGTTGTGTTTCAGCGACCATACGCCTACTCCTGGATTAGTAGAGTTCAAAAAAGTTATAGAGCCAGTCAAGGCTTCAGTGAGCGAGGAGAACCTCATCATTGAGAACGGCTATGACTTTCTTAACCTAGATCATTTGGTCGCCACATACAAATTAGAGTCTTTTAACGACAGGTAAGTGTTCCGAAAAAAAGTATCAATGCCATCAAATCTAACAATATGACAGTGCACACATAGGACAATCTGGAGAGTTGCCTCTTCCTGATGTCAAGCCTGGCGAAACAGTCACAGCGCGTCTTCCCCAGGATATTCTTGACTACAAGAAAACTTATGGTGGGTGGTTAAGCGTGAGTTTCCGCCTCCGAGCGTCAACTTCTTGGGCCGAGGCTGGCCACGAAATTGCCTGGTTCCAGCACCGCCTTACCAAGACCGATTATCCCACAGCTTATGTACCTCAATACCCGGCCTCTCAAGCTGTTGCACTCCAACTCCGCACTTCAAAAGTTGAATATTCTGTCGGAAATTCCGACTTCGACATCAAATTTTGTCGCGCGCGCGGGTCCATAACATCCTGGACTGTTGGGGGACTCCCAGTCCTCGCTCTCGACCCAGAGACCCGGGCGTCTATTGTGCCAGGATTCTGGCGCAGCCCAACTGATAATGATCGCCCCAAGGACTATCCATACTGGACACACTATGGCCTTGATACCCTCACTTCTCAGCTTCGCGATTTCACCATCGAGAGCGTCGATCCTTCCACGATCCAGTTCAAGATCAAAACTTACATTTCTCCTCCCATCCTCGGCTGGGGATTCGACTGCACTCTGACATATTCGATTTCTTCATCCGGATCCGTGAGAATTAAAGCACACATCCTTCCATGCGGTCCATTCCCCGCATACCTCCCCCGTGTTGGCCTTGATGTTCGCCTCGTGAAAAGCCTGAAGAACGCGTCTTGGTATGGACTAGGCCCTGGCGAGTCATACACCGACAAGCGCTCTGCCCAACGAGTTGGGATTTGGAGCAAGACGGTCGAGGAACTGCACACGCCTTACGAAGTGCCGCAAGAGAACGGGAACAGGATCGATACCAGATGGGTAAAGTTAGCTAGTCATTCGGGCGCGGGAGTTCGGGCTTCGAGGGTCGCTGAAGAGGGCCTTGGTATGCTTCAGTGGGCAGCGAGCCAGTACTCTCCAAAGGTTCTCGAAAAGGCAAGACACCCGAGAGATTTGGTAGTTGAAGAGGATGGGGCAGTGTTGTGGAGGGTTGATGTGCAGGGTGCGGGGGTTGGGACAGGAGCTTGTGGACCGGCGGTCGCGGAGAGCTCCATGGTTAAGTGTGAGGAGGTCGAGTTCGAGATCGTCCTTGATGGCGTGTTGGCATGAACCCCAAACAATTCGTCGCCGTGAATTTTCAGGCTATATCTAGACGCTTGAGATAGAAATGGGGATGTCGTGCTTGTTCGGAACAAGTACTGGCCGAGAACAAAGTCTTTTAGGGCCAACTGACCGTGATAACCTTTTTGAGTATGAAGCCCCGCGTGATCAAATTTGTATTTACAGGAAGTGCGATAGAAGACTCTGTGTACGTAAAAAGTAAAACTTCATTCTAATTAATCAGTTGCGTGGTATCTTTAGCTCTATGAAATCACAAACAATTTACAAGACCGCAACCTTATCAAGCCTTATGAGTTTCCTTGACCCATTCACGGAACGTAGTGGGTTTGACCGTCTTTGCCAGCTCCTCCAGGTTGGCGCCATAATCCCTCTCATTGATCCAGGCAAACATAGTACGCAAATCCTGGACCATCCAAATCATCAATCTCGCTAGCCATCCGTACGTGACACCGACTGGGCTTCCTGTCTCCTTCCGGAATATGGCGTCAATCTCATCGAACGACAGATAATCGCTTGCAATGCTAAGGGCCGAGTTCCGGATACCCGAGGCGTCAGGACGCAAAAGAGCTTCGGTTGCCCATCGTCCAATATCCTTGATTGTAGTCACCTGCATTCGCTTTCCTCCCATATTTTCGCGCCATCCTGCCATGCAAAGCTTGCCGGGGAATCCCCACAGAGCATTGTCGGCGAACCAAGTTGGTCGCAAAATTGTGTAGTTGATGTGCTTGCCACCCGCACTAGCCTCCTCGAGGTGCTTCTCGATTTGGAACTTGTCGGAGAAGGTCTTGCAGTACGAGGCGTCGCGGTTGCTGAGTTCTGGTCCGCCGCGATCAACGGAAGAATAAACAAAATACGACAATCCGTTCGCAATGGCAGCGTCGATAAAACCTTTGGCATCGTTCAGTTCTGTCGGTCCATGGGCCTGGGACAGGAACGCGGCTGTCTTGGTGGGGTCGACGCCCTTGTCCGATAGCTGTTTGAAGATAGCGTCTGGATGGCCGAGTTCTCCTTGCACAAGTTGAACCCCCCTCGTAACGAGCGCGGCAGCACCGGCGCCGGCTGTATTCCGAGTCAAGACATAAATGTCCTTGGCTTGAATTGAAGTGGACTTGTCTGCCAAAAGCGCATTGACGACGGCGCCACCTTGGCGTCCGGTTCCACCAGCGATCAGGAAAGATGTGGGCAAAGACATGATTGTCCCTGAGAATCTGTCGTCAATATGTTGCGAGGTGCAGGTAAGGGAAAGTCCACCGTAAGACTCTTGGGACCCTTTTATCGTATATATTCAAAGAAGGAGGCTCCTTCTTTAAATACGAGCAACACGTATAGATATTTCATCATGGCAGCAGTATTTTACAGGTTGGAGCTTGTTGCTGGCGGGAGAAGGGTGGAAGAAGTCCGAAAGGGAGTGTATGAGGTCCGAAGAGAGTGGAATAGGTCCGAAGAGAGGAGACCCACAAGACCGGGGTGGGTTTGGAGGTGGGTGCGGGCGGGGCGGGAAGTCGATCGGCGGGGCGGAAACGGAGTCGGACGAGATCGGTTTCTGAAAAGCTTCGTCAGTTCCCTAGTTAGGCTTGATAATCTGCCAAGCTTCGTCAGTTCCCTAGTTAGGCTTGATAATCTGCCACGTTTGCGTCATCAACTTGTGGTTACACGATCTTGCATAAGGATGACGATTGAATTAGTAAAAATTAATTTATTTACTTGGTAACCATTATGAACATGGGAATTATCAATGGTACATATCAATGGTACATATCAATGGTATAAAAGCAAATGAGGGACCACTGAAACAAACCAGAGAATTATCGCACAAAAATCATTAAACATCGCCTCTGTGTAAATTTTTGTACAAATTTCAATCCTTAATTATGGTCAACACGTCCCCTGTCGTTCTCATCCTTGGGTCGGGCCCCAATATCGGGAAGCATGTGGCCCGAGCCTTCGCTACGAAGGGCTACAAGGTTGCTCTGGCATCTAGAAGCCTGACGGAAGCAGATAGCACTGCCGACCAGGTCCACATTTCCAGTGATTTTTCCAATCCGGAGTCTGTCATTAAGACCTTCTCGAAAGTGGAATCATTGCTCGGTTTCCCAAGTGTTGTTGTGTACAATGGTAAAGCAACTCCCGGACTGGACAATATTGCTGAAATATCCTAACATTCTTAAAGCCGCAGCTGTAACCCAAAATGATCCGAAGGATCCGCTCTCTCTCCCGTTGGATGCTTTCACTCGAGACCTGAACGTCAATACCAACAGCGCCTTCGTCGCTGCTCAGCAAGCCGTCTTGGCTTTCAAGGAACTCCCAGACTCAGCGTCAAGAACATTCATCTATACTGGAAACATACTGAATACCACAACAATAGCACCATTTCTGGATTTGGGTGTTGGGAAGTCAGCCACGGCGCATATTATCCAATCTGCCTCCCAGGCCTACGCAGACGAGGGGTTAAAGTAAGTTGTGGATTTCGAAGCTCCCCAATTTTCAGGCGACAAAATTAACAACGGTAGGTTTTATTACAGTGATGAGCGGAAGGCTGATGGGACGCCTGCATCTCTTGGTATTGACGGACAGGCTCACGCGGAATTATATCTGCAACTCGCTGAGGCCAAGTCGCAGGGTCCTTGGCATCAGACATTCGTCAAGGGAGTTGGATACAAGCAATTCTAGCGACGAGATGAACATATTTTGCCCATTTATAATACTATCAAATGATTCTGATCGTAGGATACCGCGTCAATTCCATTCATTTACCCTTTGATTATTCCTAGCAGCCACCGCATGCTCTTGTGTACTACATTGCATTTCACGTATTATATAATCCATCTTCCTGAATAAGATCCGCGTTAGAGGCATAGAAAAGTAGTCTCCGTCGAGATATTACCGTTCTGAAGGCTGTAAATAGTAATGAAGTCGCTCTAAACACAAGTGACGAGAACACGATGCTCCGTTCAGGGGTGTTCTCCATGCGTTCTATTCAACCGTATGTAATTTTAAACGCTTAATCTTTAGTATTCCCCTGTCAATCCGTTCCTCACTTCAATCTTCAACTCTGTAACAATAGTAGAGCGCTGTTCCACTTACGCCGTATTAAACAGAGCCAAAAGGCTAGAGCGTTCCAACCCCCTTAGAATACAAGGAATGCACCACCAGAGCTATATATAGAACAAGTCACGTTGGGATGGATTCCATACTTCCTCGTGGCACTACATACAGTAAGTTGCCCAATAAAGAATGTGTGACGAAGAAGTCACCTGCGAAAAGTACTATTAAGAATTTCCGTCCACATACATGCGTCGGTGCCGAAATTCCCGTCTTTAAAGTATACGAGTACTTGCTTGCGTTTGCGGCATCTACAGATGCACATGAAATTCAGTAAACAATATTATATTTTGAAGGGCGATGTCCTAGCGAGGGCGAATGGGAATGTGAATAGATATAAACGTCGCAATTTATCATCCTTTGGTCATTCTACTTTATCGATACACGATGGCTCTGCTGTGTATTACACATACTATTTGTTCTAAACTTGATGTAATAGTAATTTTGGCTACAATAATATGGCGATTGTGGCGCATGCCAAATGAAACTTAAATATAGAATGCAGGGTACAATGATATAGGTTAGATTACTGTTACTAGACGTGGTCACAACCACAAAAAACGGCGATGTAGACCACAGCATAGCAGCCGTAATTAAGTGCCCTGGCGCAAATAATGTAGCCGTAAATAAAATTGTTGGAAAGTCCTGGCTATTGGGTCGGCTAGGGCTCAGGGTTTCGCTATTCTATCCCTCAGCTTGATATAGAACAGGCAACAGCTATAGTATAGGCCATTTCGCCTTTCATTTGGGTTGATTATGCATATATCCTCGGTAATAACCTTGTGAGCGGGACTGTCAGCGTGGAAGCTGCGCAAGCTTTCTGCACACGGGCCTGATTACATAAATATAACTCGCTAGGAAACCGTTTCTCCCACTGTTCCTATCAACCTTACTTTTGCCGCTTCTTATCGGCGGGTCTGGAAGGTTTCGTCGACTTGAAGGACCCGAGGAATTTAGTACTATACGGCTTTATCGGAAGTAATTATGCGGCTACACCCAAAACAAATCACGATTGCGGCTGTGTGTATCCATGTCCTATATACCAGTTGCAACTCAAACATGGCACCTATTGGGGTCCGTCTGAGTCACTTGAATTCTCTCGTGGGACTTGTTTTAGTGCAGAAGCTGGTAGGTATAACCATTGTGGAGATCTTGCAACGTTACACAAGCTATAAGGAACTCGATGCCAGACCATGTGAGATGGTTGTGTATATAAGGCTGGTAAAGTCTGCTGTTGTCAGAGTTAAAAATAAACTCAACCATTCTCTCAATCACAATCAGCTTTATTATATAATTCACAAGTTAAGTTTTCCATCGAAGCTATAACTACAGTAAAAATGATTGCAGCTACATGTATATCTCCTCTCATTCTCGGACTTGCCTCATTCAATGTGGTAACAGGTGCCGCTATCAACGCTGTCAAAAACCCCGAAGTGATCCCCGGTGCAGGTTTACCTACCTTGAAAGAGCTTAGCATCACATCTGACGACCTATATAAGATAGGGAGGCCTGATTCGTGTATGATAGAAACCTTCAACATGTCCAAGGCGTATTATATGCTGACTACTATAGCTTTCAAAACGTTTTCGAGCGATGAATCTGTTATAACTTCCTCGATCCAAGCCAGATTTGAGCCCAAATGCGGCCCGTCTGATTCTGCATATGTAAATGTCAACGAAATAATTGCATGCTACAATTACCTAAAAAAACTTGGTAACCAGAACTGTGTTGCCCCATCTGGTTTGGGCATTGCGCACTTTTGTTACGCGGGTGCGGCAGAAGTCTCTGGGCAATCGATCAATCCGAACGGATCTTCCTCATACTGGTAAGAATATTTAGCATTTGGCTCGAAGAAAGTTTTCTCTGTACTAATTTTACTTTGTAGCAAACATGTAGCTGATGCAGTGTTATGGAGTGTTGACCACTGCACTCGTGGAGATCAATCAGTCGCAGGTACGTTTTAATTCCCGAGATTTCAAATAGCACAAATAATAATGTCGAAGGTTTCCAAGCCGCTACTGGAAATGGTAACCTGATTGTTGGATCTACCAGCAAACAGTACATTGGGAGCAAGTGAGCTCATGGAGCAACGAGAGAGATGACGGGCTACCTTTGTTGACACGAATTATTCCCTGTCCTGCGGCCCACGCCGATGTTGATGATTGACGGATTGCCTTTTGGTGTTTTAGGCAACAAACCCACACTCCTGCGCGTCTGGCTTTGAAATCATAAGATTCGACGTAGACGCTTGATTTATGCCGACTCAAAACGCCTTACTAAATTTACCCCTGGCGTGACCTAATATTCCAACAGCTTTGTTAGCCGCATGCAAAAAGGGCATCTGCTTTGCATTTCAATGTTCCTGGTATAATTCAATGCTCACGTGGGCGTGAGCCTAGGATTCTGGGACCCTGTGTCATGAAGTCTATGTTGGTAAATTTGCTGCCATTCTTGGGGTTCGGATTCTGCGGCGCAGTAATTCTGACAAACTTCATAAAGCTAACGCTGAAATTTTAGTTAATATGTTATCTGTACCTCAGCCCTCGATTCTAATAATATAGTTAATAGACAGCTAGTTTTGTCCGTATATTCCAGACGTAGGCAGGTGGCACAAACAGCGGCGCAGGCAAAGAGACATATGAGTGAAACGGCCAATCCAAAAGCATTCACACAAAACATTGAGTTACACGCTGGGATCCACATTGAGATTATCTGCGTGTAATAATTGGTTACATGTATATAACCATTGAACTGCGAATATGGCCATGAGGTGACAGCTGTCGTTGAAGCTGTGAAATCGCTTATGTCATCACAAGAGTCCAGAGTACAGGGGTGCCTCCGGCAAGGCTGACAGAACTGGGGGTGCACTCCTTCCCCAACTCCACAATATCGACGAGACAGCCTGGCTACCAACCCAAATAAACATTGCACTTCGACAACGAATATGCCGACTCTCGAAGCCGCTCTCACTAATGATTCGTGGTGCTAGATATAGTCTGCCTCGATGGCTCCCCCAGCGAAGAGACCAAGGCGCAATGTAGTCGTTTCGAGCTCACCTTCTGCGCCAAAGGGCGATTACGGCAGCGATGATGAATACACACAGAAGGGAACCGCAGCACCAATACGAGCAATCGACTTTAATTCATCCCCCATAGAGGAGCCTTCGCCGTTTATGAGGCCGACGCGTTCACTGAAGCAACCTCCCACGCCGACCAAATCACGACAATCGACCTTGACCAGCAACGGCCAGCGGGATACTACCTCGCTTCTCCCTAGCCAGAGCCGCACTGGTTCTAGAAGGAAGAGCGCTAGCACAAGCCCTGAGAAACCGAGGGCTAAGGGAAGGCCGACGGAGAAGGGGAAGTCGCAAAGCTTATATACGTTCTTCTCGACACAAGTCCAGAAGCAGCAGACCCAGAGCGCACGCCTGACTGGAGAACGAAACAGAGAGGTACTCGTTGAGGATGACGAGGAGATATCGGATGAAGATGAAGTACCGGAGAGCAAGGCGAAGATTAGCAGCTCATTTGCTGCGGCGGCGGCAAAGCGGACACGGGATGTTATGGAGGGCGGTGTGAGCGTCATAAGTGGGAGCCAGAGGTTCATGAGGCCGCCAGCTCCAGTGCAGGCAAATAAAAAAGAGGAGGATTCCAGACCATGGGCTGACAGGTTTGCGCCCACGGATCTAGAGGAGCTGGCAGTTCACAAGAAAAAGGTATCAGATGTCAGGGGATGGTTGGATGCAGTTATGGGGGGGAAGCTGCGGCAACGGTTATTAATACTGAAGGGAGCTGCTGGAACGGGGAAGACTACAACTGTGCAGCTTCTGGCAGAATCTATGGGGGCAGAAATACTCGAATGGCGGAACCCGGCTGGCTCGATGGCGTCAGACGAGGGATTTGTATCCATGGCAGCCCAGTTCGAGGAATTCATGGGCCGCGGCGGCAAATTCGGACAGCTGGATATATTCTCTGGAGATGAGCCTACTACCACGTCAACTTCGGGTCAGAAACCACTGGATAGGAGGAAAAACATCATTCTCATTGAAGAATTCCCCAACACGATCACGCGTGCATCAACAGCGCTGCAGAATTTCCGCTCTACTCTCCTCCAGTACCTCGCGGCGAACACCCCCCCACTTGCAGAGACGCACACCCGCCTCACTGCAAAAGCCCCCATCACCCCCCTTGTAATGGTAATTACCGAAACTCTCCTCACCACGACTGCCACCACTGATAGCTTCACCGCACACCGTCTCCTCGGTCCAGAAATCCTCCACCATCCTGCCGTCGCAACCATTGAATTCAACCCTGTCGCGCCAACTCTTCTTGCAAAAGCCCTCACTCTAGCCGTGCAGAAAGAAGCCCGCGCCTCCGGCCGCCGCAAGACCCCGGGACCGCTCGTCCTCAAGCGACTGGCAGAGATAGGGGACGTACGCAGCGCTGTAGCGAGCCTGCAGTTTCTATGTCTGCGCGGCGAGGAGGGGGATTGGGGTGGCAAAGTCGCGTTTTCGTCAAAGGGGAAGAAAGCTGCAGGGAGGGAACAGCCGATGACAAAGATGGAGGAAGAAAGTCTGGAGCTTGTTACAAGAAGAGAAGCGAGCCTTGGGATCTTTCACGCTGTGGGCAAGGTTGTGTATAACAAACGTGATGCCCCCCCGACCAACCTGGATAAGCGAGCAGTTGAGGTGCTACCGCGTTACCTTGCGGACGCGGCACGTCCACGGCCTTCACAGGTTAACCCATCGGAACTTATCGATGAGATGGGCACGGACACATCGACGTTTATCTCTGCGCTACATGAGAACTACATCCTCTCATGCGACCCCCCAGCATCATCAGCGGAAGATTCCTCAGATCTCGCCCACGCAATTGGCTGTATTGACACTCTATCGGCCGCAGACCTCCTAACTCCTTCATGGGAATCGGCCTATGGCCAAGGTGGAGCCGGGGATGTGGCAAGACAGGATGAACTCGCCTTCCAGGTAGCTGTCAGGGGACTCTTGTTCGCGCTGCCGGATCCTGTCAAGCGGCGGGCTGCGCCGGGAAAGGGCGGGCGAGGTAGGGGAGGCGGAGCAGGGGGCGCCGGGGACGCATTCAAGATGTTCTATCCGACAAGTCTCAAGCTGTGGCGCCAGAAAGAGGAGGTAGGCAGTCTTGTCGACCTCGCTGCTTCTCGACTTTTACGCCGGGAAGATGGCGTTGGTACTACAGGTGCTGCAATGGCAAAGAGCGAAGTAGGCACGGTTGAAGGATGGCGCCGCGATGCGTTCGCCTCGTCTGCTGCCGCTACCAGTACGGAGGGAGGCGAACTGGATGCACCATCACCGTCGCTTGCGGGACTTGGCGCCTCGGCGCGGACGGAGATGCTGCTGGAACGGTTGCCTTATCTTTTTGCTATCCACATGTCGCGAACACGCAGTGTGAGCCTCCCGCTTCCAAGAGCGGAGATGGAGAGGGTGGTGAGGTTTGTGGGGCTTGGGGGCGTGGGAGAAGACGACGAGGAAGGTGTGGGCTCCGTGGTGGACGTGGATGGGAAGGGGGAAGAGAGTGAGAGGAAAGTCAAGATTTTGCGGCCTGGGGCAGCGGGCGTGGGAAAGGGGCTAGAGGAGCGATTTGGTGCCTTGAAGGCGGTTGGAACGGTGTTGAGCGATGATGATATTGAGGATTAAACTTTGTTAACTTGCTTAGGGAAGTGGGCTTGGTAAATGCTCGTGGTTGGGAAGCTGGGGAGTACAGTACCGTATGTATATGGAATGGGAGTTTATATTAGGTTTATTTTATTTTTTATATACTTGTAAGCTGTCGCATGATACTACTCGTGGCAGCTAAAGGTCTAATGGGGATTATGCATAATGGCACTGTTTACAATAACTGTGGAGTAAAATAAACGCTCTTTGCCTCTTGCGGTTTAATTTCTTAGTTGGTTGCTAAAAACTATAGCAAAAATGATAATAGCTATGGACAGTAGTTTCTGGGAAGGTCGTTGGATCAGGCGGAAAGTGCAGTATTCAGTTCCCAAAACAGTACACAAAGTCACCAATATTGTACCAACGAAGTTGTGACGACAATCCGAGAACTCTACGGGCTATCGGCTGAATGATATCCATTGTAGCCCATTGCGAGGATTTTTAAAGGCGCCCAAAGTGCTTGAAACGTATAACAGTGCGTCGTCGTCGTTCTCCCATCTTCCACATGAGAAGCTTTCACTCATTGTTTGGCCTGGTGTGCATAATAATTTACATTTCGTATTTGTTATTTGCAAGATTGCTATCCTAAGTAGGGTTTCAGCCTCAGCTGTTGCGGGAAGTCGCATCCATTACTCCTTAATTATCTGCTTATGGAAAATGCCTGTGGTAGGTATTAATCAAGCAGATATCGTTGACTTTTCCTCGAAGCGCAAACCTACCAGGAATCTCAGGCATCCACTTCTCCCTCCTACTACAAAAAAACTCTCCTTTAGGAGGCAGCTCGTTAGGTTCATCTAGCGTGCCATACATAATGTACGTATACTCGGTGGCAGGCTCCTATTTAGACATTAATGAATCTCATCCAGATCACAAATCCACAATAATCAAGCTCATATAAAACTTACTGCATACTCTAAAATTCCACTCCCACACTCGTCGCAAAATTCACGATGCAGCTGTACTCCTGAGCCATTATCTCCTACATGTTCCTTCGGCGACCCTTGTGTGATCATAAAGCTTTCTCTCGGGATCTTCGTAGTGATGGCGAAAGCTGAGCCACAGAACTTCTGCCTGTGCCATTAGCTAAGCACACTCGCAATGATGATATTCAGATCCGTACTTTGCAATTCCGGCAGTGGCATATGGAGGAGCGCGCTTTGTTTGGAGACGTGAGGTCGATGGTGTATTTGATTTCGCCGCAGTAGCAAGAGCCAGAGAAGATGGGCATAGTGGGTCGCCTAGGGTATGTTGAAGGTAGAGCTTAGCCTCTATGAAGCCTGTTTCCTTCTTCTCAAATGGTTCATGGATTTATGAATTATGTAGAATTAAGATAACATGTGCTGAAATTATTAGGGAGCTTATGACTTGAAACAGCGTCATTTTCGGACAATCGAGTGATATCATAGCGTGATGTCATAACGTCTACTGCCTCTCGAGCCTGTGACAGACACGATATTTTGTTAGCCTTTTTCTATCAGGGCTTTGCTTCAAATGAACTAATGTATGCCACATAGTGCGGTAGTTAATGATGGGTTTATTGAGGTTTCTTCACCGAGTAGCAGACTACGCTCTAGACCTAGTAAGGTCGGCTCTGAATCGTGAAGTCAGATGGCAGACGCTTGACCGAAAGACTGGTATCTACAAACGAGAGCAGCAGCCTCTATGGAAGAAGTTAAAGCTGCTTTTGCTCTTCAACCCATTAATTTTAGTCAGCTAATCTAATCTATAGGATTAATGATCGATTTCTAGAGCCTGGTACGGAAAGGAGAGGAGACAGGGTTGTTCCAGTTCGGAGGGTATAGCATTATTCTTGCGTTTGAGGAGAACCGGATACTGTTTGATGAAGACCTATCGAGTATTAGTCAAAGGGAGGTTATGATTGATGTTGAAGTCGGCATGAGTCTAGGTAGCTCTGTGTAAAGTTGAGAGTAGTTCTTGGGTACCATTATATTTTGACAAACTAAACGTAGTTTAATTTTTTTCCTCTCATATCTTTTAACATATAACAGAACATATTAAACCACTAGACATGTCCGTTATTAATCGTAATACCTAAGAAGGCGGGGTGATGAGGACAAGCTAAATGCCAAAGCATTCTTGGATGCCGCTTCTAGTTGTGTACTGTCCATGTTATACTGGTGTGAATTAATCCTGTTCTCTCTTTTTTTATATGAATATTATGCAACACCGTGTACGCTTGCATTATACCAGCTTAATCTCTTGTTAACGATGCCATCGTGACATAAATCCTCTTTTGTGTCCTCCAGTACTATATAACGTATTTCACAAGCGAGTGAGCTACACAAGCGAGTGAGCTACGAAAACACTAGAACGCGTACACTTGACTGCAGTCAACTATGCCACCACCAACACAAGCCTAATACTCTAATAAAGAGGGTAGAATACTACAAGCTATCTATGCAATTAAAAATAGGCATTTAAAGAGTATCTAACAAGCTGCAGAATCGTACAATATCCCTTGTGCAACAATTTAACGACGAATCTATAGCATGACTCCTTAATGCAACTCTACACCTAACTTACAAAAATTAACTCTATACAAAGAGTTAGCTCTTGTTTAGTATATCCTCAACCTATATTTACATAGATTTCTACCTTAGCTACAAAATGTATAAGAAATAGTAGACCTTCTACTCTCTAAACAAAGCAAAAGCCCTGTTAGAATCAACTAGACTACTAACTTTATAAAGCATTACATAGAACTTAAAGCAAAGTTTAGTTAAAAGTACAACTATAAACAAGCAAAATATAAAGATCTAAAGATAATTAAAGGGTAGTTCTCCCTTATATAAAATATAGTTATAAAATATAGAATCTTAGAGTAGGATATCTATAACTTTAATAAAGTAGGTTTTATAATAGAAGTTATTACTACTATAAAGGTAGTTATAAGCTTAGAAGCAAAGAGCTATCTAAAGACTATATAGCTAAGGAATAAAGAGTAGGTGTTAATTATCTAAGGTATTAATTTATATAGATAAGCACTCTTGCTATTTATTATTTTTAAAGTATAGAATTACCTCTCTACTTAGTATAAGGACTTAGGATTACTAGATAATTAGGTAATTACACTAAGTAAAAATAGGTAGACTTTAAATTTAATTAAGTATAAGTAGATTTAACACTTTAATTAGTATATAAATGCTTATATAGTTAGAACCTATTACCTTCTTATTCTTAATAGATATAAGAGCTACCTCTCTACTTAATTTTAACACTACTATATAGAACAGAAGATAATTACCCTCTATATGCTACTATACTCCTTATATATTCTTTAGCTACTTAATGTTAGCTACTTTATTCTACTAAAGCTTTTATATAGAAAGTAGATTAAAACCTTTATATAGAACTAGCTAAATTATATTATAAAGCTTAAGTTCCTCTCTATATTTAAGGAAATATTTAAAGCTATATTTATAGAGTAGAACATTAAGAGTAGCTTCTAAGCTATAGGACTAGTTCTGTATAAGCTATAGAGTATCCTCTCTTACTTAAATCTACACTTAAGGACCCTAACTCCTCTTATAGTTAAGAGTGATAATTAGACTTTAAAGACTCCTTAAACTATAAGGGAGCTTAACTTTTAAATAGAGCATATTAAGAACTATATTATATAACATTAGAATAGCTCTCCTACCTTAATTAATAATGCTATTAGCTATCTTGTTAAAGGGGTAGAAATAATAATGCATTCTGCTGTTCTACTTAAGGTAGAGGTTAAGGCTCTACAAGCAGCAAATGAATAGAAAAAGAGAAGGGAAAGGAAGCGTAAGAGGCGTATAATACAAGGGGGTAGTCTCTCTGTACAAGAGGGAGAGGATATCCTTTAGAGTGCTAAGGTTGATGCTCAACTCTGTATAGAGGTGGCAAGTGAGAGTAGTCGGCAGGTAGGCTCTAAAGGCTAATAGAAGCGTTGTAGCTTATGTGGTATTATAGGCTATAACTCCTGTACATGTACAAGGCACGAGGATTCAATTACGATTGAATAAGGGTTATTATGTAAGGTGGTAGTGTAGTAGTAGTAGCAATTGTTAATTTTTGGTGTTTTCGTGGCTCACTCGCTTGTGTGGCTCACTCGCTTGTGAAATACGTTATGCATATATCTACGTATGTGATGTTAACTCCAGGCATGGGATACTATTTCGTTAAATGCACCTCGTAAATAGACATTCGGACAAATAGCGCTGCGCCCCGAAGCTTTTCTGCGTGATAGCCAAATTCTCACAGATAGAGCTTTGTCGGTTTTGCTCCTCAGAAGGAGTGCGCTGTCATGAAGTCGAGACCTAGGCTGAAGGTCAGCATACGTTTGTTGGCGGATCAAGACATTATTCGGAAAACGCACCATCACTGATGTCCTACTACCTCTTAAAAGAATTGGGGACCATGAGCACCGGGCCCTGAGAACTGTACCAGAAATAGTTTCTACAGATGAGCACGTTCACCTGCCGCAAGTGTATGGCTGTTTTCCTAGGTATCATGTTAACTTTATGTCTAATGCGGGATCGCAAGATCCGAGGATCAGCTACAAAAAGTACGACTCCGTTAATATCCCTCTTACAAGACGAATGGAAGATATTTGGCTTGCAAGGCTGGATACAGAAATCAGCCAAGGAAAAGTTCAATAACGAAGCATCCAGCTCGAGAACTAGGATCCTACGGTTAGAGTCGAAGAAGAGGACTACATAAAACCATAGGCACCAGTGCTAACAATCGTTGATTGGGAGGACACTCAAGTGAAAAATAGAGTCAAAGACGTTTGCCAGTTTGCTGCAGATCCGTGGCTGCTTGATTAGTGTTATGAGGCAAGGGAATGATTCGAAGTATTTCTGGTCGCGAATCTAGCGTCTACTAAAGCAACTGCAAGACTCGACTTGCGTACATTTCGCTGTGCATGTCATCTTCTATTAAGGATGAGGTGGACAATGAGGAACCCACGAAGCATCTCATACAGAGCAGAGGCTATTGAAACTGAAGAGACTGAATCCAGGGATATTGATTAAAGGACAATTGGGACAGCTGCTCAGAGAGGGACACGGAGCCAAAATCCGCCAAAACCATCCTCCCTACCAGACAGCATATTTGAGCTCTACAAAGTAGATGGCAACAGCGCCAGGAAGAAGCGATCATCACAAAGAGGATTCTGTTCTCCATGAAAGTGGCGGACGTCGTTATTGGCTAACTGCTGTCACTTGCTCCACGACCTAGAGTACTATTTCTACGATTATTCGGACAGTGAACTTATAATAAGGGCACTCGCTCTGGTGATGGAGGATCTTCGAACACTATGTTTAAGCAGCCTACCGTTGTTGGCCAAAAAGTATCATGACATGAATTTAGACGACGATAGAATCTTGATGTCGTCCCTTTACAGCCTCTCAAACCTCGAAGAACTCGCCATTGACCAGGTATTCGTCTACAGAAAGCATAGTGCCCCAACATATACAGGCCGACTCACAGGGCTGCTACTGCACTCAATCCGAAATGTGCATTTGACATACGTGCACAAGATTATAAACGACTACCTACTGCATCTCGCTGCGGCAGCCTCATCTAGCTATCCGAATCTTCAGAGCGTGAGGATCGGGTTGGTAGACGTGACACCCGCTAGAACTGCAGAGATGGGACAGCTGCCGATGGTTGAAGCGGCGTTTGCAGAGTCTGGCGTGCAGCTGACATGGGGAGAGGATTTCACCGGCCCGTATCTGTGTACAGTGATCCCGGGAGGGCGCCTGGAATGACAATCGCCCACGTGAATACGACAGCTCTAGGAGGGGAGCCGGGAACAACGGTGGTTCATGTACCAACTGTTGGAGGTAGTGTTCGCAGTAGCTGTCGTTGTCATTAAAAGGAAGGTTACATCATTGAAGGCCATAATTGTATTGTGCGAGCTGGAAATTTCACTATCTGTGGCTCAACCATCCTCTACAAACTTCGACATCACCGCAACCTACACGTGAGACTAGCACAGATGCAGTTCAATGTGTTAGAATGCTCGTAGCTTATAAAATATTCAACCATGGATCATCTACCAGCTCCCTGGCTGTCTTTCTCTCCTCTGGCACCCACTGTATCATCCCCCTCAGAAACCTCAGAAACACCCTCTTCTCCTCCCCATCTAGATTCTCCTCTTCGTCTTCTAAAGATGTTTCTTCCACTTTAATGTCCCCGGTGAAGCTCCCTACGCAATGTAAGCAACTTATCAACCCCACAGTAGAACCCAGTAGCTTACCATTCTCATCGAAAAACATGTCCGAGAATTGTCCTCGTTTAAGCAACTCCTTCGGTGGCTCCCCCAGCAACTCAATCATCCTAGCAATGTGCGCCGGAACCGATTCCATCCTACTCGGCAGCCGCTCCTTGAACAAGTGTTTCCCTTCATAGAGATCCCAGACCTAGTCAGTCAATCAGTGATACTTTGAAGCTAATCATTCGACTGCATCCACTTACCATCATTCCCACAGCCCATATATCAATTTTCTCATTCCAGCGTATTCCGAGCACTATCTCAGGTGCCCGGTACAGGTCCGGCATCACCTCGCCCCCATATGTCTCAGCTCCGAACTGTGCGTCGCCGAAGTCGCAGAGCACGTTGTGGGAAGCGTCGTCGGGGACATCGAGGGCGCGCGACGCGTAGATAATACGCTCTCCATCCACCTTGCGCAGGCTAGGCTCATCCATCTCCTCCTGCTCGAAGGCCATGAAGATGGCGTCGTCTTTGATGGCGAGCATGATATTGCCTTCTTGGATATCTGCACCGCATAGTGTAAGTTTACGCAGCGGCTCAAGGGAGTACTAGAATATCTCACCGGTATGAACTACATGCGCCTCGGTGTGTAGGAAATCTAGCGCCAATAGCAGGCACGTGGTAAAAGGTTTCAGTAGGTCTACGGAGACCTTCCCCCCGTCGCTCATATCGCGGATTTCGCCTAAGGTGAGACCCAGCGCGTCGTGGATGAGGAATTCATGAGGGCCGCGTTTTCCTGGAAGCTGAAATGAGTCCCGGAGGGAGCGGATGCCCTTGATGCCTGGGTGATTAGTCTTGATGGTACTCAAATGGTGGTAAACTTTTTCCTCATTCTCGGCTTGGCGGTGATCACTGACGAAAGCCTTTAATGTAACGTACTCATGGCCTCTAATTAATCTAGGTCAATCTATTGGTAAATAATGTTGAAGGGACGCACATACATCAGATCTCGACATAGCCAGGCCGTTGATACAGACCCAAACCCCAGCTTGCCGAGGACTTGGTACTTTGATTGGAACACTTCCCCGATGCGGACGTGGTAAAAATCATCTGGCGAATACCACGAGAACGTCTCTTCTTCGAGTAGATAGGCATCGTCTAGCACTTCAAACCCAGAGGTGCGCGGTTGCCGTTCAGGAGATGGGGGCTGCTCCAACTCCATGGTAGATATTTAAGTTGGCCGATTGGGATACACAGATGCTACAATATAAGTCGGAATTCGGGTATCTAGCTTAGCGTCATTGCTTAACCAGAAAATCAGCAGTCGGGCTTCGCGATGAACGTGTTCTTACCCTGCCTCAAGATAGCTAGATTGCCTCAGCGGGCTAACGCGATAATCTAAGTCGGGTGACTAACTTAATACTTCGCCAACCTTTTTTACAGAATACGAAACGAGTAAGCGCTACAGATATATCTATGGCTATTCATCAAATCGACATATTTTTGCGGGTTAGGACCGAAGCGCTAGAGCTACTAAATTTATGCCAACATAATAACCAACAAGCCTATAATGTGTCATTTACCATTAGCGCCTACTACGGTCATATGGGCCGCCGCCAGGCCGGCCAAACTCTTCGGCGGCAAAATATCACCGAACCAACCGCCTCCAGGTGGCAATACAAGAACCAACAAGCCTATTATGCGACATATAACATAACCGCTGGGGCGGCCATATGGCTGCCGCCAGGGTGGCCAAATGTTCAGCGGCAAATTATCACCAAACTAGCCACTTGCTTGTTGCTATTTAAACACTAGCTTAGCTTCATCGTCTATTTTAATATTATGCCCTGTTTTATAATTACCTACTCTCCTACAGAAATAGGTGTTGCATACAAACATCCCTACATAACACTTTAGTATATATATGTCATAAGTAGCCTACTCTATTCTTTACGCTAGCTTCCTATTCCTCATACCAGAATCTATTTACATCGCCAAACAATTTTCAAACATAGTCAACATGTCTGATTCCGGCCCCTTAAGCGATATTTCCATTTCTAGCCAGAGCAAGGTCAGAATCAGTGACTTGGCAGCTGCATTTCAAGGGAAATTTCCATCGGGACTTAAAGTACTGAAGAGACAAGTAAGTATAGTCTGAATTAGTCTATAAGGCACTATGCTACAGAAATAAAACAGAACAGAAATGCGAAGAAAGCAATCATTAAGTTTGTGTTTTTATATTAATGCTCCACTTATAATTACTAACGGGCTATATATGTAGGGGTAAAGAGCATGCCTCTTCGACAGTTGCAGAGCA
Organism: Pseudogymnoascus sp. VKM F-4517 (FW-2822); assembly: GCA_000750875.1. Taxonomy (NCBI): domain Eukaryota; kingdom Fungi; phylum Ascomycota; class Leotiomycetes; order Thelebolales; family Thelebolaceae; genus Pseudogymnoascus; species Pseudogymnoascus sp. VKM F-4517 (FW-2822). The sequence continues at coordinate 71,452 of JPKA01000209.1, read as the reverse complement.
CACCGAAGTCGTTTCTGTCTAGTTGCGGGATGGAACTGGGAAATATATGGCTTCTGCCCATATCGACAAGAATGGGACAGTATTCCCAAATAAAAACTGGGTGAAGAATTGAGAGAAATGAGAGGAGCGAGAGAATTATGATAGTATTTTATAAGGCTAGTACCTAAGATTACAGGCGTAGGGAGGGGTTCAGAATTTATCTATTGTCTACTATATGTAATGCTTCGTTTATGTCATACATGCGAGATGGTAGCCATTAATCGACGCCTGCGACTCCAATAATTTTGCCCTAATGTAACTCCTTAGACCCGAGCACATAAGTACCTGTGAAGCCAATCCTTGTAGAGCCTTTTAAGGGTTTGCGATTAGCAGGAATAGGTTATCTGCGACGCACCTAAATGCCAAGCTTTTGCACCAATGCACTCAAATAGTGCAACAAATCGGGAGGGAGTAAAATTATTACTATGGTGTAAGCTGAAGAAAGGATGACACACGTTCTTAGTATTTGCTATCTATTGTCTACGCATCCGCATGTCCTCAATTATCCCCTTGGTGACGCGACTACGCTCCATAAGTTCTGTATCTATAGGATTAGGTTCCACATGAGAGTCCAGGATAGAGGACGGCCACCACGATAGGCCATCGATGTTTTCCTCTGATTCCTTGTCGTCTAGAGCTAATGCATGCTGTAATAAAAATTTGACCATCCATTTGTCTAAGCGGTGAGTGTTAGAGGTCTCTGATCGCAGACAACTCCGCTGAAAGACTACGAGTCGATTAATCTATGGCGTATCGTTAGCGTTTCACACATATGCGACTAAACCCTAGCCAAAATATCTCTATTGTAGACACGGAAAAAGGAATCGAAGGTTAAATACTCACCATAAGCTCTACACTTGGCCAGTACCGGCGTAGTTGCACCAGCGACTCAAAGTTAGACTCAAGGCGCTGTCTGATGTCACCCGCCTCATTGGGGTCGCCAAAGAGGAAGGAATGTAACAACACTGAAGATGAAACAACAGTAACGTGGCCGACAATATTGTAGAGTGCTTCTGCTCCGCCATGGTTACGTGATGCTTGCAAAATCTCCGAAAAAAGTGTAGCGTGGTGTTTACAACGCTGGGCATATGCTGCACCATTGGCTGTTGGTGGTCGATTGCGATCAAGATACTGATAATATAGCAGGGTAGCGTAGTGATTGAATCCAAGATGTAGCGCTATAAAGTTACGTCCAAGGCCGCGCTCGACCTGTAGGGTCAGATTGCTCAGGGAGTATCTCATCGTGATCGGAAGGCTCTCTTCAAAGGCAGTTAGCTCCACAGCAGACTCGCGGACGGCCTCTTCGATGGTTTCCTCGTCCCAGACAGTTGATTTGACAATACGCTTAGTAAGATCAGAAATACGACTGTAGATGGTAGCCATCTTAACATTGTATCCCCAAAACCCTGGCTTCCATTCACAAGCTGGTCCATCGGGATCTCCTGGCCGCATGCTTAAAAATATCTCTTCGTCCATTGGGAGTCGGGGTGCCATGTTTAAAATGTCGAATTGACGAGGTAGGCCTGACCCGCCACTCGCCCAGGTGTCCACCAAGTAGCACGTCCACCAAAGGCGCAGTTTGGTCTCCCGTGTGATGCCATCATCAGCATCATTTACAACACTTAGCTTAGCTATTTGAGCCATACGGTTTGCTAATACTAGCCACATCATATTAGCTAGCCGTATATTTGTGTGCACATAATTTACCTCAACGAACCAAAATATATAGACTCGGCATCTGGATCTGAATCTCCAAGGCAAATATTCCCGATGAGGATACATGCTTGGATATTTTCAATGCAGGAATGCTCTAGGTCAGATTTTAAAAGGCTTTTTGCAGCTTCAGTAAAGCTGGGGGCCTGACTTCGAATTTCCGCATCATCTGAAAAACTACTCTTAAATTAGACTCTGCAGAAAGTTCTATTGCGATAGGATAACTCTGCATACTCGAAGCCTGCAAATTGGCTGGAACTCGTACAAAAATAGGAAACAGTTTATCTTTACTACACCAGAGCAAGGGAATATAATTCGTACCGTGCAGCTAATCCCAGGATGCTAAGAAGCACGACCTGGGCGACAGAACCATTGGCGACAGCCGCCCTTAGAGATGGCTCATGGAATAGTGCATGAGGCTTATCATGCATATAACGAAGGTATAGCTCGGTGAGCGTTTCTGCAACATTCTTCGGGATATCATGTTGCTTGAGTGGCGGTGGACTTTTGGTTGATAACGACGACGGGGTAGTCGTTGGGGGCACACGTGAGCAGGGCAAATTCCGGTGGTCGCATGAAGAGCATGCCACAGGCCCACTCCAAATGTCACATCTCCTTTTGCCCTTGCGGCACTGATCGCATGCTTTGCTGGTCATATTATGTACAGTTGGCTGTGCTCAAGTAGCACATATTCGATTAACCTTGGACCATGAGGGCGCTTTTGAGCAAAATGCAAAGCAAAAGCTGCCAAACAGTCAAACAAAAGTTGGAGAGAATAGAACGAGTTAATACCGGAACCCGAGCACTTTACTGGGACGTGCTGTGGGCGGGAACTTAGATGGGATACCACGTTGATGTGGAGGGGTTATTCGGTGACCTTGAATAGTCCAGTTCTGAAATGCGGGGTTTCTAGGATTTCCGCGCTAGCCTGTTTCTACTTTGGTGTGTTTACTCCACTAACAGGAGTAAGCTCATTGGATATGAGAGACATGACGCCAATTGCTTGGCAATATATATATTCGAATGGCTTTTGCTTTATTGATTTGTTACTCTTAATTCCAAGCGACTAACATGCCCAATAGATAATGTTGAGGCAGCATGAGTAGCTACGATAATCGTGCCATGTCTAATAATACGAATAAGCCATGATGTTGACGGTATTTTCACCAACGCTTCGCGGATATAATATTTTAGTATCAAGTTGACTGGGTGCCTTGTAGTGATAATCTACTGTCCCCCTAGCGGCATAGATAATAAAATTAGAGGAATAAAAACCAAAGAGCTCCTGAGTCCAATGGCCGTGCTGTAATGGTCTTGGTGAGGTTGTCCAATCGTTTGGCAGATAAATACTGTCCGCCAATACGGCTCGTACTGTGTGAAAATCTACTGTCCGTACTTTGGGCAGTATGCAGGGTAGCGCCGAGATTGGTGTACATACTGAACAATTTGCAAACTCAGCTTTGCTTGGAGGTTTTACTGCAACGTTAGCATATCCTTAATTCCAGTGTACAGTACCACTGGTACTACTGGCATCATATAGAGTTGATAGGTAAGCCGTCGTTCTTTTAGAACGTGTAATACGAACTAGTCAGTACCCAAACCTCTAGTGGCGGGCAACAAGTAGGCAGAGCTGGACTGTGAAGTGGCGATTGGATCGGTAGTTGAGCCCGGAAGAGAGTTCAACGTACCCGCCGCTGCGTTTATAAGAATATCAATTGCCGTTTCGTCGTACCAAGCATGAGCAGCGCGGTCGAGGAGGTTGACGCCATTGTCAAACACGGAATGGGAGAAGTCGTATTTCGCAGCGGTTCAGACAAAGAAGTCAAAGTATTTCCATCGTGCTGCCGTTCCTATATGTGGAAGTGTTACATTCCACTCGTCAATGAAGGTAGGGATATTTGCGAAGTTATCGCGAAAGAGAGAGAAGTCCAACTCAACAGCAGCTTTATCATCGTCGGAACCCTAAATCCACCAGCGATGTTAACGTCCAAAGTAATATTATTCGGTGCGTTAGGATCGACTGCCTCTGCTCGGTTGATCTCGCAGGCTCATTAATGTGATAGGCGAATTCGTCCACAAGGCTTCACTAGGGAATGATTCAAGACTGTTTCCAAGGATACACCCCGGAGTACAACAGCGAGCGCATTAGATGTAATGATGGAATTAAATGTTGTGGTGCATGCAGGAATGAGTGACCTGGCACGGATATCAATCGAAACACATTGGTTAGTCGTTAAGTTAAAATTGGCTTGTGCTTTTTTGCTTACCATCATTCACGTAGATATATGTTGCTCTCCGTTTGTGCATACTGTTGTCCCTGTTTAATTCAACCCACCGCTTGTTAAAAGATTATAAACTGCTGATATAAATTTAATTGGGGGAGGAAGGGGAAAGAGAAATAGGGGAGGGATTAGCTCTAGATATATGTTCACGGCAAGCTCACGAGCAGGCATATAAGTTCCGGCCCAACTTGGGCCGGAACATATATGACCAAAAGAGGATGCACATTGCTCCCTAAGCCTGTGCTTGGCCATTGCCCCCGGCATAGCCATGCTGATTAGCATTAGCCCTGCCCTACAAGACCTATAGAAGCTCGCGTTTGTAGTTGGCGTTAAATGTGCAAGAACTCTGAAAGGCGGATGAGATAAGAACTATCCACAATTGGTAAGAACAGGACGATCTCATAATACATTTTGAGCTTTACGACTTTGTGCATTCTAGACAAAACTCACATGGAATGGGAAATTTCGGAAACAAAACCTGCCATCGGTACTTTCTAATCACTATAGATGGCTTGATTTCTCTATCAGATTACAATGTTCATTAATCCTGTACGGAGCGACATTAATCGCTCGAAGCATGGTGTATACAACCATACCGATGCAAACACCGTCCCTATTAAGGCGAATGTACTGGAACTTGGTAGCTAGCTTAGTTTGCTGCCAATGCTTGAGTGTGTTAGCCCTCCCCCACGCACATTCCCCGCATAAGGCCCGGCCCCACTTTATTCCCATCCAAGGTGCCGGCTGTACCGGCGGTCGACAAGCTAACAATAAACAGGGTATATTAGAAGCTAACAAGCATGTGCTGGTGTTCGTTCCGGCCCTGGACCGGTACGAGAGGCACTAGTAAGGTGCGATCACAGCCACAACTCCATAGAGCACGGACCTTGGCAGCCAAGATATAGTTTGCAAGCCAGGTTTATATGAAATACACCGAGATCGCTTCATGATATTCCGTACGTGATTTTAAACTGGACGTAGTTTCAACATACCCCAACAAAGGGCAAGAGAACCTCCGAGGAAAGCTTCTAGTTGTTGACTTTGAAAATGGAATCGAACGCAACCCAGCACAACTTGCCCGGGGCTCATCTTAATTCATATGCTCAATCCTGTCCCGCTCATTACCCCAAAGATACCCCGCATCCGAACGAAGGCCGTAAAGAGGGCTATCTTTTGTCGGATCTACTTTCGTTCCTTAACCCTCAATTGGCTCTCCCTCGCTAGGAACAATGGATTACACGTATCTCGTATCCCGAGATGCACGAGATACGAAGTCACCGAGGGAAAACCTACGACTTTGGCACAACTGTATATAATTATCTGCTCGCTCAAATTTAATGAATTTACACAGCATACGTTTGCATTTTTTCAAGTACCTACTACAGCATTTTCTTTCTTTTCCAAGATGCTATTCCAGTTATTTCCGTTATGTCATCAGATAGTGACTGGAGCAGCTTTTCCACACTGATAGGCACCGTGAATACAGTAGCCTCTCCTGCCCCAAACACACCTGGAACAAATGCCATAAATTCGATAAGTCTATAGAATAAATTATGTTTACGAGTCTAAGTTTTAGCCTATAACATAATATGGTCTTTGAGAACTACCCTCAGTAAATAGCTAGGTGTGCAACTCCAAGCATGACAGTAACTATTGTTATGACAATCCCCGTACGGACTACTTCTTGGGTCTTCGCTATCAAAGAATTCCCAAAATGTGTCAGCGCCTGCTTTAGCCATACCTCCCCAGTATTCATGCATCAACTTCAAGGATTCTTCTTGACCACCACAACGAGCAAGACCTTCTGCGACGTGGTGATATGCGTAAGGAGTCAGTGGTTTGAGAGCTTCTGGGTTTGCCATTGCGGTTTTAATTGCAGTAAGGCAGCTTTCAGCATCGGCTACTCCAGCGAGGGCGAGCCATGCTTGACTTATCCACGAAATTTGGCGATCGGGGCCACTAATAAAGACCCCAAGTGAAGAATCGTAGAATGATAATGCAGCCGCTGTCATTTTTTCCACAATATCCAAAAATGGGGGAGGTTTTGAGACAATTAAAGCCAGTTTGTTGACTTCTTTGCAACAGAAAAGCACTAAGCCATGCATGCCAGCAGTGGTATCCAACCCCTTGGACCAGTCTAGAAATTTCCAGGCCTTAGATGCGTCAGTATCGAATCTCCCGGCTTTATCTAAATGAGATAGTGCCTTCTGCATACTGCTTAAAACAGTAGGCCAGAGCTCAATTGCTGTTTGCTCATCCCCAGACGCAATAGTATATTCGTAAACAGTCGGGCCAAAAAGTGCGTCGTAGTCCACGATGTAATCTGAGGCCGCAGAAAGCTTTGGTTTCTCGAAAACGCATGCGGGAATACTGCCATCCTCACGAGGAAGTGATGCGAACATGTATAGACAGCGCTTAACCAAATTGAAATCCTTAAACGTGCAGTAATTGGTCAATGCTTGGAGCCGCAAATCACCCATCCACAATCTTCGGTCTCGTCGTGGTCCGTCTTCGAATACTGTCTGCATGCAATTTCGAAGAGTTACCTGACTGATTCTATCAATGGCAACAAGTTCTCGATCGCTTGTTCTAAGGTTTTCGACACCTGACATCGTGAGAGGTGACACGGCACTCACAGCACGTACTTTGATATCGGAGAAACGGATCTTGTACTTTTGAGAAGTGTCGACAATTTCGATTCTGACATAGCGAAATGCATATCTTCGTGGCATCTCAACACCTGCCGGGAGCCAGTCCACGTTTATAACTTCGTCTGGGAGCCAGCTAGTGCTGATCCAGGTTTTGCATGGATGAAGATTTTCAGTAACATCATATGGTATTTCGCCAAACGTGACTCGCAGTCGAGCTGGTGCATCAATGTTGACACCATCGACACTTATATGGAAGGAAAGGTAGCCAACCCGATGAGAACCGAAGTCTAAAATAAATTCGTCTCCTCTTCCATAAGAAATCGATGAGAGCTCATCGATGGTGTGTTTCGGGAGGCCTTTGCACTTGAAAAATTCCTTTGGGTCTGGCTGGAATTCAACAACGGAAAGCGGTCGATCTATCCATTCATGCAGTACCGGCGTCAATTCCTTCGCCTTTTGGGCAAAGCCATGATTGAAAATAGTCTTTGGCACCACCTCAACCTTCTGGTTCTCTGGGACCTCCAGAACTTCACCGATTGACCCCATTGGAAAATGCAAAGAGTAGTTTGTAGTGCTTGAGTCACAACTCCAAAATGGGAATAAAACCCGGAAGTAAATATTAAGGACTGGAAGTGTCGTTGACTGGAAGTAGCGTTTTGTAAAAAAATGGCAATGAAAATTAGAAGTCAGATAGTGCTCATTTCGCAGTGCTGAATCGAGGCTCTATCGAGCGATAAATGGTCTGCTGTATGAATGCGGGGCGGGCAAGCCGCTCTCCTACAGGGCAGAAATTGGAGAAAGGCCACATGCCTTACCGCCTTCTCGGAGATCAATATCAGGAAATAACATAAGAATTGGAGTGAGGGGGTGTGAAAAGAGTAAAAGTCCGGAGTTGTTCCATTCTCTAGGCCTATCCTAGCTTAGCTCGTACTCGTACCGGTGTCGCCCCGGAACGAGGAAAATTGTGCGGGATACAAGGTCAGTGCGGGGAGCACAGAGGCCGCATTTCCCGGCACAAGGGTGTAAAAAGTAGCAACTGAACCATTCCAATTCGGTTCAGTTATGTCCCGACTCATGATTTTGCGCCGAGGGCCCGGGCCCAGCTTGGGACAAGATGAAATTTGACACGGCTGGCTCACCAATGGATATCCAATATTAGCTTCACTCCATTCGGTTCTGTCGAATAAAAACAGGGCGCTCTGGAGTCTGGGGTTTCTGGGGTGCGGGGTGTGTGGGGGCTGCACTTCTCCATTTCCCATGTGGCTTCTCAGCCTCATCTGCTTGTGTTTATAACCCACAGTTCCTCCCCCTCCATTGACAACCCCCAGTGAATGTTCTCATCATCTTAGCTGGCCAAACTCTTTCTTTCCCTTTTGAAGGCAAAGGCAAAGGCATCAAACTTTTCGCCCCTCGAAATCTTTGGTTCCGTGCAGACGTGAAGAACCGCCACCATGGGGAAAGCAGTAACCATTGGGTCTGGTATTTTTTTGTCCATTGGAGGTAAGCTGTCTCTGTAATGTTCAAAGACGCGCAATATGCGCAAGTACATATAGATGATGCACAGGTGCTAATTAATTCTATTAGGCTTCCTCTTTGGTTATGACAGTGGTGTAATAACTTCGACTATTGGCCAGGAGACTTTCATTGATTACTTTGGCAACCCAAATGCCGCCGAAACAGGTGGCATCGTCTCGTCTTTCACTGGAGGGGCTATCATCGGTGCATTGTCGGTGTCATGGCTTGCAGATAGTTTAGGCCGCAAGAAGTCGGTTTTTATCGGAGGAGTCATTTCATCTTTTGGTTGTGCGCTGCAAGCCGGTGCCACCACCATTGCTATGCTGATTGCTGGCCGTTTCATTGCTGGTATATCCGTTGGCCTTCTCTCAGCTATTGTACCCATGTACTGCGTAAGTCGCTCATTCTCACCGGGAAGTACTCTATATCTGTGAAACTAACCCCGCTGTTTAACAGTCCGAAATTGCTGAAGCCTCTTATCGCGGTGCCCTTAGTGGTTTGCTCCAATTTATGTTGTCCTGGGGGTTCTTCGCTGCCCAGTGGATTGGATATGGCTGTAACTACAGTAATACTGCGTTCCAATGTAAGTCCTCCTTTCGAACCATTCAATGGCATTGGCATACCTAATGCGATCAATAGGGCGCTTCCCTCTAGCATTTCAAGTTGTTCCTGGCCTTGCTCTTGCAGCTGGAATATGGTTCCTTCAGGAGAGTCCAAGATGGCTTATGGAGAAAGATCGCCACGATGAGGCCCGAGAGGCACTCCGTCTCCTCCATGGAAATGGTCACAACGAAGAATATCTTGAACTTGAGTACCGCGAAATCCACGACACGATCGTTGCCGAAAAACAGGTTTCCGTGCGTTCATGGAGCGGAATGGTTTCGAAGCCAGCTTGGAGGCGTCGCCTTGCGCTGGGAATGGGCATCCAAGCGTTCGGACAGCTTTCCGGTATCAACGTTGTGAACTATTATGGCGTGCCTATCTATAAGCTTCTCGGTATTGATACCCGTACATCGCTTATGATCATTGGTATCTCTGGATCTCTTTCCATCGTTTATTGTGCTTTTGGTCTGTACTTCCTGGAACGTGTCGGCCGCATCAAGCCGATGATTTTCTCCGCCATTGGCTGTGCACTCACACTGCTTGTCAATGCCATTCTCAGCCAGTACTATGTCACCAGTGCAGACTCCGACAGCGCCAATGGAAATGCACTGCGTGCAATGGTTGCCATGAATCTCGTATTCAGCTTTTTCTTCACTTTCACCGGAATCATAACCTGGGTGTATCCGGCAGAAATCTTCCCTGTTGAGATTCGCGCTCGCGGTAACTCGCTCTCAACGCTTATGAACTGGTGTCTCGGGTTGCTCATTGGCCAAATCTCACCCCTGGCGCTTGATGCTGTCGGATTTCGCTACTTTTATGCCTTCTTCGTCTTCAACCTATGTGCTGCCGTTTGCTATATATTTTTATTCCCAGAGTAAGCCCCCTTCTTTTCACGTGTTTAATCAAAACTGTTATCACATACATATTACTAACAATTGACTTTTTATAGGACTAAGGGTAAAACTCTTGAGCAAATGGACACCATATTCGGTGACCAGCTCGTCCCACATGCACTGGAAGGCCAGGATGCGGCGGATGCAGCTATGAAAATATTTCATGAGAAGCATGCTGCCACCACAGACCAAGAAGAGCACGCCGAGGAGACTCAGCCAAAGGCTTAATAGTGCAGCGAATCTAGAGGCTGGTGGTTTATATTTGTATAGTTTGTTGGATATCAATGGAGCTTACATTTTGTATCGAAAGCCTTTCACTTCGTAGTTTTGAGATGGATTTGTGATTTCTGGACATTTGCTGTGTCTGTGAATGGTAATTCTCAGCGTCGCTCCATCCCTACCCGGGATTTCAGGGGCCCAAGTTACGCAAACAGTATTAATACACCTTTGCCTTGCTCTGTTCAATCCGACCAACTTACTCACCCACAAATTACACCCACTTAATTTTAATACCACGATTTTTTGAAGAAGTAAAGAGTTATACCCTACACCTACTATCCCATTTGAAGCTATTATTCCGATTTAACTAAATCTTGTATATAGCATAGCAGGCAACATAATCCTTAATATTCTTGAGTCTGTATAGAGCAGTTATACTCGCCTTTCACGCTATATTTCATTATAAAATTTATGCAGGCACTTGTCCTCCCTCATTCTTCACCCAAGGCGTGCTCAGCTTCAATAGCTTTCCAAAATCCGGTGTTCCAAGCCCAGTAACCGGGTCCCAACCCTTTGTAGCATTCCAACTTGCGCCCGGGATGACTGGGCTCCCATTTGGTTTTTCGTTAAATCTAGATAGTCCATTGCATCCCGTCCCTGCACCATGCACAATATCGTTAAATCCAACCTGTCCAATGGCGTAGATCCACGGGTTCAAAAATCCAAGGGGAGGAAGCCTAGACGATAATCGTGCAGAGTTGAGGAGCGATATTATACCAGCCGCTGCAGGAGACGCGCATGATGTACCTTGGTACTGAACATCCTTCCCGCTGTCGTAAACATGATAGCGGTATGACTGCGCAGCGATATCGGGAAAGCCGCGGCCTTTCTTGTTGAAATAACCTGCATTCTTGTCACCGATTTGAGCAAGATAGCCGCGAACTGCGACTTCTTGGTAGAGTGGACGAGGCCAGAGGTCAGAGAATCCGCCCGACGAGAAGTAGGTTGCTTCCTCGGGGGCGATATTGCGGGTTCCTCCAACGGAAGTGATCCACGGGCAGGAGGCTGGGAACTGAGGCTGGAACTTGGTGGTGTTCTTGCCATCGTTGGAGAGGCAAAAGTCTCCCGTGCCAGAGTCACCTGAAGAAAATAGGACCGAGGTTCCACGAGCGCCGAGTTGAGCGAAGAGTTGGCAGACTTGCTTAGCGTAAGGGACGGGAATTTCCTGGGTTTGTTAGCTGACAAATGGCGGATTAATAGGCATCAATAGCTTACCTGCTCGTTCTCTCCGTATGAGATAGAGATGACTTGAGGAATCTTACTGTTTGGTAACTTTAACAACGCGAGTAGGAAATCAAGGTACGGCTCATTAGTGTTGTCGCTCGGAGTTGGGGAGTCTCCGTCTGGAATGAGAAGGCCACGCCCACCAACACTGAACTCAGTAACGGGGTTGGGGAATCCAAGACTAAGTGCATATTGATTGTCAAGATTGGCCTCTCCGCTGTCGTCGGTACTATTTTGGTCATCGAGACCACCGTTGAACTTAATGACCGTAAAGTTCTGTCCGGCAGCATAAGGGGCATATGCGTCTTCGAACTTTTCTAGGTCAGAGTATCTGGCATATTCTTCCAAGAAAGATGCGTAACCAACTCTGCTTCCACTCTTTGGGTCGCCCTTGTAGTGAACGTTGTAAAGTTGAAGAAGACAGGTTGGTGTAATTGACACATTGCAAGCAGGATCAACTTTGGAAGAAGCAGAAGGTGTCCACTTTAGGGAAGACACAGCTTCTCCGTCTTCAACGATTTTAACAGTTGACTTCAACTTTGTAATGCCTCCGAATCGTGTTGTCGGCTGGACAAAGTTGATATGAGAAGCAATTTTATCGGGGACCGAGTATTGGAGGGTTCGAAGAACAGAGGTCTTCTCGTCGGCGTTGCGGAACCACTGGAACTCGGTGTTCAGAAGCTTGTTTGCAGCTCCAACATTGGTCTGGAGCACAATCCAATCGCCGTCGTCAGCAATAGAGGTAATGTTATTATCCAATAGCCAATTAATAACAGTATTGGATGCCTCATCTGTGGGGGCTAACAGGCTTCTTAGCTCGAGACCCTCGTAATGCTGGCCATACTTGGCATTGTCCGGCGTCGAGACAGCAATCATCTCTTCGTAGAACTTGTCAACATTCTGCTGTTTTAATGACAATCGAAGCTTGATGCCCGTCGCATTCTTTGCGGCGCCAACCAACGACCATCCTCTCGGAACCTCTCTCAATTCCTCGAATGGCTTAATAGCCAATACAACAGAAGCCGAGAGCATGAGAGCCTGGACGACATTACGAAGGGCGAACATGATTGGCAATTGCAACAGAAACAAGCCGTGGAACTGGATACCGAAGAAGAGGGTTATGTGAACGGTACTTATAGTATCACACCTACCTGGTACCTACCTACTTTATCCGTCCAATCTAAATTCCGTCATTATTGATGGTTTCGCGCCCTCCGGGCATACTCATGGATTGCAAGGCAGTAACTGGAGGCCCAATCTCTACAAAATGTAGAAACCTTCTTAATTGAGCCTGGCACAGCCATTCCGTGTGCCTTATACCCCAATACTCCCCTGGCCACAGCGCTGTTGCTTATCCGGCTGCGGCTTGTGGTTAGTACAGGTGCTGATAGCTTCGGGAAGGCGGCCTAATTAAGTATGATTGAATGGTCACGGTGAGACCAATACGCTAGCCTAAACGAGGAGGTAGCTAAGAACGTCGCTATTATTGGCAGAGAGAACCACTCCGAGGAGGTCCGAAGATTGAGCGTGGTTAGGAACGGGCCTAGCTAAGCATGGCTAAGAGGAAACAAGCATGGCTAAGAGGCAACAAGCATGGCTAAGAGGTAACAAGCATTCCCCAAGACCTCTCCACCATAAAAGGGCGTGATTTACTTTGAGGGGACAATCGTCCTGACCAAACCGTCGCTTCCCTCGGGAGGGGCGGAGGAACCAATATGCGTGGTTTCTTATAGGTACCTTCACATAGTAAATTGTATTTAAAGTTACTTAGATTCTCCAAAAAATGCAACTCTTAAAAACGACCACTCTCTCATTGCAACTAATCTATGTTACATCCTTTTAGTGGGTATAGCCTCATATAAATATTTACACTTAATCCTTCTAGTTTTAATTATAACTTAAATTTATATCATTTTAAGTAATGATGTTTGCTGATGCTTGTGTCGTTTTGCTACGATATTTAGTAATTTATTTCCACTTCAGATATAATATACTACGTAAAGATACAAATTTAGTTGAAACCACGCATATATATTACACCCTCCAACCTTGAGCGAAGCCAGAAGTTGGTTATGACGATTAAGCCATCTTTATCGCAAAATATGGCTGCGTCCCGGTCAATCGACGTGGTAAATAAACCGATGCTGTGTCAAACGGAGTCATTGCATTGGCCTATTTACTACACCAGATGCCAAGGCGCCTCACGGCTTGGCCTCCAGCGCGACTTCGTCGGCGATCGCTCAGCTTCACTATGCGCTTGAACTCCTATGTCGCGATTCTCCAGACAAGATGGGCGCCAGTACCCGATCCAACAATTTAGATGGCGCCTATGCGCCCGTGGACACCCCGGGAGACCAGCGGTCGCCGGGAGCCAATGCGACAGCAGCCACCAGCCGGGCGCGCCCGCACCCAGCCTTTGTCATTGATGATGGTGGCCCATCCCTTTTCTTCGACACCATTGGAAACGTTCTAATACGACGCGCGCCGGCCGTGAGAATGATATGTTACATCAGCGCTATCCTACTCACCACTGACTTCCTCACCGTCGGGCTGGCCGCGAACGCATCGGTAAATTTCGGCTCGACAGATACAGAGTCTGCTGTCGATCCCGCAGGCGTGTTTCTAAACACCATTGCTGGCTTCTCGGAAGTGACTTTGTTTGCCATCCTGTCGTTTTGTTTCCTCTACTGGAACTGGCACCTCGTCTACTTCATTAGCATTGGCCTCATCGGCCTCTCCGCCTTAGGCACCGGTGCATATGGGATAGCTATCATGGCTATTAGTATGAATAACTCGGTGTGCGGCGATGATGGGACCTGTATCGAGGCGCTGAAAAAGGGGATGGCTGCTTCGTGCATTAGGGCGTTGTTGACGTGAGATTGACCCGACTCCATTTCTCCGCTGGCCAGGCTTCTAACATCAATAGTGCTCCCTTTTGCATAGCGCTTGCGTTTTGGTACTTTTTCAAGGCCCGCAAGGAAGTTGTAAAAGCCAAAGCGGAGGTTTGGAGACCGCTTCAGACGCCGCTACGACGACTGGATGACGGGCATGATTCGGAACCCCTGTTTGAACCAGGGGAGGAAAGAGGGGCATTAAGCACAGTGGGATATTCATTGCGCTGAATGACGAGAGATGAGTGAGTTGGTAGTGAGGCGGATGACTGCGGGTAGATACCCAATATTTTATGTTTTGTTAAGTGATATATAGTCTGGTTTCTATAGTCTGGTGTTGTAATATGGTATGTGATCAATTGATATCCAGCAACAACAACCCCAACTAATTCTTCCCTTTACTAGGGCCTGGTAACAAGTTTAAGATTCCTAGAAGGATATCAAAGGGACTTTTGCCGGACCATTCATCTTTTGAGTTCCCACGATTAATGCACTCGCCACCGATCTGTGGGTTTGTCGAGTCCCAAATGGCCTTCTGAACCTGGCCCTTAGCACAGAAGATGGAGGTGTCGAACTGGAGCTTGACGCCCCTACCCCAAGCATCGCAACCCCATGATGTTGGCGTCTCGCACCCGCCCTGTTTCTTGAGAACATTAAGGAAGTGATTGCCGCATTCCTGGACCTCGTACGCTGGGGTCAACCCGATGGGCTCGGGGATATATACGGCCCAGCCAAAGGAGTCGCCAGCCGGATGATACGGGTTGTTTGCAACCCCGCCATCGCAAATCACAGGGCCGCGGGGTGAGTCACCCTTGTCGTCACACCCGTTCAGCCACGCTGCCGGCGCACCTGTGGCGGGATCGAGAACGACGTAGCTGGAGCGACCCGACTTGTCCATGATGGCGTACCGCACGTTGTCACCGTTGGCCCCGACCCCGCTAGCAAAGACGCCGCCCTCTCGCCATCCGTATCTAGACTTATCTTCCTGTCCCTCTTCTTTGAATTCATAGTTGTTGTACCACATCTTGGCGACGCCATCAATGCTTCGCGTCCAGACGTAGTCTGCCTTTTCGTCCCTGCGCAAAGGATTAGCACATAATCGCAAACGTCACAGACGCCCATGGATCCCTGGACTTCAAAATGCCAACTTACCCGTTAATATCGACAAATTGAATCTCGTCAGGATTCTCGTTGATGCCCGACGCGTCCATCTCGGGAAACGGGACAAAGTAGTTGCCTGGACCGCCTTCGCTCCAATTATTGCGATAAATTGTTGTGCCGCCGTTAGGCTTCAGGAAGATGTAGTCGGCATACTAGAGCACATTATGTTAGCACCGAGCCCATAGCCACCAGAATAGGCTCTACCTACCCCGTCACCGTCAATATCCGCCATCCGCACTCTCGCGCCAGGTCCGAGCCCGCTCGCGATTTGTCCCATCTCCTTGAACTTCCACCCAGATGCGAACCCACTATCCCTGCCTTCGTTGAGCCAGACGCTAAGGGCACCGGTTACAGGGTCGAGAACCAGGTAGTCATCGATGTCGTCCCTGTGCATGTCAGTTAGCAAAACTACGTAGACAGCCATTCGGGCTTCTAGGAACTCTAGGTAGAACGCACCTGTTGATGTCGGCAAACAAAATCTGGCTCGCCGGGGCACGACCAGAGGCGATGGGTTCGCCTCCATTCAGGGCTTCAAACTTCCAGCCCATGCCTTCGTCTGGGCCCTTGTTCAGGCTGGGATAAGAGTCAGCATGCATCGAGCTTTTGTGTGGTTCCGGAACACTCACTAAACGGAGATAGATCCTGTGTCATGGTCGAGGACCACATAGTCGTCGATCTAAACGATTATGTTCAGTAGGGTGATACTAGAAGGAGAAGGTGAATAAGATCCACCTACAGTGTCGCCATCAATATCAGCAAACACCACGCTGTCTGAGCCCGGCTCGTGTCGGCTGACCCGCGGTTCAGCCACAAATGAACGGATCCATCGCTTGCAATATACGAGTAATCTGCTTTTCCGTCTCTGTCGCAATAATGATGCATTAGTCAAGCTTAGATGTCTTCAAGGGAGCCGATGAAAAATGAAAATCATACGAACCCGTCAACATCGGCAATCCTAGTATCCCGCCAGTTCTTTGTGTTCTCAATGCTGGTGGCTATGGGTTGGTTCCCTTCCTGTTTGGCGAAAAGAGGCACCCCACTCTTCTGGGTCATGATGTTCAGGTAGCCCGATATGCCCGCCTCGTCGTCAAAGATGAGATAATCTGAAAACAAGTCAGTACTTTTACTTCGCCGATAGGGAAAGCACCAAAAAGTGGTGTCAAATGCTCACCGTCTCGTCCATCGCCATCAATCTGTCTTTTTGTCAGCACTTGGGAAGTTGGGAAATCGGGAAGACGGCTCATAAACTTACGTCCGCAAAAATTATCGTGTCGAGATCAGTGACGCCACTACCCGCCGTGATCCCCCCTTGTTCGAGCCACTTAACGTCGGTTCCTTGAGATCCTTGGTTCAGCCATAAGGCAGCGGATCCCCGAACACCGACGGTGAGATAGTCAGACCGTCCGTCGCCATTCATGTCTGCCAGGCGGAGTGTCTTCCAGTTGGCATGTGGAACCCCGGAAGCGACCTGGCCGCCCTCTACGAACTTCCAGCCGTGCGCCCACCCGGCGTCGGGCCCGTGGTTCCAGTAGATGTCAGCAGATCCGTCGTCGGGGTTGACGACAAGGTAGTCATCCAGCCCGTCACCATTCATATCCTGTACTACTGTTAGCCTGTAGTTGCAAGAGCGTCCGGCGCTGCAGAATAGAGCAATGATGCGGCTGGTGGGATAGACAACATACGGCCAAAGAGATTGAGTCGGATGGGCCTCGGCCATCCGCAAGCAAGCCATCCTCCCCAGCCTTTACCCACGCATTAGGGTACTTGTTTAGCCAGCAGCGAATAGCACCGGTATCTGGGTCGATCCAGACGTAGTCTATGTCTCACAGTCAGTACCATTAATCGAGAACCACCTGCCAAGATTGGCTATTTTTTTACCTGCTTTGCCATCCCCATCCATGTCGTGCAGCCTATATTTACCACATCAGTCGTTGCTTCACCCATTAAGATGGGAGCCTTGTTCATACCGGGCGTACTTGGGATCCAGGCCAGTCGCTGGCATGACCTGACCCACAGACTCCCATTTGCTGTGAAACTTGAAATCACCATTCACGCCCCGCCCGGATGCCAGCTTGCCAGTCGAGTACCAATGCGGGTTCACCTTGCATATTTTACGAGAGTCCCTCGAAGCGATTTTACCGGCCTCAAAGATCTCAGATGGGGACTTGACCGTGATAGGGCTGGTTCCCCAGTCGAGAGGTGGGATATTTTCGTCGGGGCCCCCATTGGTAGTGATATCTCGCACCGGGTCCGGTCCCTCTGGCACTGAGATCCAGCTTGGCGGGATCTGCGTCATGAAGTCATACCACCAGTCGCCCATGGTCCGGTAGCCACCATCTGTAGGGTGGATGCCATCGCGTAGCAGCGTTGTTGGGAACTTGGTGAAGTCGACGGCGATGACATGCTTGCCGGCCGCCGAACGGGTTTGCACAACACCGGGGACGAGAGCTTGGAACTGCGTAGTCTGTGGTGCCTGTGCTTCCCGCGTGGTGCCAATGATCATGGCAACCAGAATGGTAGCGTCAGGGCACTTTTGAATCATCTTGTCGATCAGAGCCCGGAGTCTCTCAGCCGCCGCCGCGGGATCGCGGCCCTCGGTGGAAACACTGCTGTCGGGGCTCATGTCATTGGTCCCAGCGTGTAGGAGGATGATGTTGGGCTTCTGGGCGAGAGATTCGTCAACGTGGTCGTGCATATACTTGATCGTCTTGCCAGACCATGCTGCCTGAAATTCCGCTGTATTAGCTCCCAGTCCCAGATTAAAGAAGTCTCGCCCAGGCACTTACAAAGTATGGATCGTCCATAGAACCGTACCGCTCGGTGCCGGCAAATACGACCTTGTCGGCTATGGCACGTAAACCAAGTCAGAAAGTAGTTCATTGTGAGTTATGCGGGAGGATGGGACGGAGTGCAACTTAACAGAGAGATCGCTCCGCAGCTGCTTTCTGTAGCCATTGTGGTCATCACCTAACCAGCCCACCGTGATAGAGTCACCGACGGGGAGGATGCGCAACTTAGTGCCGTTGGTCACGGCGACTCCTGGAGCTGTACTGGCATATTGGAGCGGGAGCCCAGGTGGCAGCTCTTGGGCCACTCCTTGGGTGAAATATAAGGATAAGCTGAAAAGGCTGACCAAAGTGGACAGGCTGTGAGGACGCATGTCGAGGTTTAGACAACTCTTTATTGCGCCTGCTTGGGGGACGTTTAAAAAACATAATGGAGCTCTACGGAGAGACGGATCCCGAGTTCTTATATCTTTGCTTTGCATCAATTGGGATTCATAGCGGCATAGTAGTCGAATCCTACCAATCTCCCAAGTACAGGGAAGGTTTTACTAGCTTAACCATCTCCGCGCCAGCCGGCGTTCACTGTAGTTCACGCTGAAGCTGTATCTTTAAGGATTTTCGCCAAGATCGCTCTGCAGCGGAAGCCAAGTCTCTATATTTAGCGACCATAGAACAGAGCCGACATTGGCCACATGGCGAGCTTAGAAGCATGAGTTAATGTATCGAAAAGGCATGACCTAGCTATAACCTCTGCAAATATGTTGTAATGGTGGGTCAAGAGGATCGGGTACTGCAGGGAAGTCGGTCATTAATAATGACAGCGGAATAGAAACATCCTTGATAGAAACATATCTGCTCGCGTGACACAGATGGGAAAGTCATTGGAACTTATCAAACTTATTTTCGCCCACCGCTCACGATTCCCACCCTGTTCGCCCTGTTGCCTTGCTCGCCCTGTTCAATCGTGGCCATTTATCGTGGTGCAAGGTGCTGTACGTTGAAATCCGCTTGTTGTGACCGAGGGGTCCTTATCACGCAACAGGGGAGCCGTATCGTGGGGGCGGGAGGCGTCGCCCAGCCGTTAGGCGGGATGGGATCAATTTAGCCTCAGCATTATCCAAGGGGCAACGCTTCAGATGATGTATTAGTATGTACATGGCTCGGTGACCACCGGCGAAATACCCACTATTGTATGTTTTCTTGTTGATATTTATAGGTCGTTAATATGTCGATTAACCCCCAGACTCAATCCGCCTTTGTTACCCGGCTCGTCGCTCTGCCTGTCGAAATCCGGGATGCCATCTATCTCGAGCTGTGGCGGTCCTATGGCCTTCGCCATCACATCATAAGACACGGCGAAGAGGAGGGGAATGGTTTTTGCAGTTGGCCGTGCACGACAGAATATGACGTTGACGACGTACTGCAGCGCAAGATCGAGAAGGTGAGATGTCGACTAGGCGTCCCTCTCGGCGAAGCTATGGGAAGTTATGGGTCGGGGGATCATGAAATAAGGGCTCTAAATCACCGTCTACAGTCGACATGGATGAATCACTGCGAATGCGGCGAGAGGGCTTGGATGCCGCATGGTCTGAAGATCGCATCGGGCTTGAATACCTCGATGACTGGCCGTTGGTGGAAGAACTGGCTGAACAGGACTAAGGAGCATGTATCCCCTTGCAGCCCGTATCTCCCCATGCTGTTATCATGTAAGCTTTTGTATGCCTCCAAATCCCATCCTCCCCCTGGCCGCTAACCTATGCGATATTTGCTCACCCCATATGTCCTTAGATCAGAGCAATGCCTAAAGTCCATCTATGAATCGATAACCTTCGTATTCACCGACTTGAAAGCATTTCAAATGTTCCTAGGTTACTGCCAGCCGTTAATGGAGGATGTGGCGCAGAAAATCGTCACACCTCCTGCTTTCTTGAAGTACGCCAGGACGCTAGAGCTATCTCTCAGCGCCGACTTCCCCAGCTACCTGGCCTGCGCAAGACCCGATGTGAGCAGAGATCTCCGCCACGAAGTCTACGACTTCCACTGGCTACGGCTCGACTTGTTTCAGAACCTCCAATCCCTCAACATCTGGATATCGGCGCGCGCGTTCACCCACTGCCTTTCAGACGCAGACCAAACTCACCCCTTCACCGGCATTACGGAGCTCGATACAGACGCGCTGGAGCAGGCCCTGTCGCACCTCCGCCGCGTCCCAAGCGTCACCCTGAGCACGCCGCTAGCTCCGAGCGTGGGGCCAAAGGAGGAGGGTTTCTTAGACGGCGTCAAGACTCGCGTCTACAAACGCGGCGAGGGCGATAGGTTCCATCCGCCGCATTATTGGACTCGGAATCACTTTGATTCTGTCATAGAAACAAGCATCGCAAGGTACGTCCTCAGGCTAGCCTCGGTTTTGAAGAATCTCCTTCCTAAGGCCTTAATGTAGGGAGATACGGCTGTCGCGCTTTGACGACACGTATATTCTCATGAGGAAAGTGTGAGGCCTGATCCCTGTTAGATGGAGGCAGCGGGATTCTTTTTCGGGCTTTTTGGATATGACTTTGCGTAAGCATAGTGCTTGTGAAGAACGAGCAATGTCCATGAGGAACCACCGGATTCCACTCAACCAAGGTGAGTGGAATCAGGGGATTCTCAACTAAGGTGAGATAATCTGGCCGCATCACCATGGCATCTTCACTCGGCTCATCGTAGGCGAGCCCGGCGGTTCGCTGTACTGTTTGCCTCTGCCTTCTGTGCGAACGAGACTTTGGTTCAGGCTTTATATATGGAGAGGCTGGGCATATCTCGCGACAACCCAAAATGATCCTGGATGATTACGCTATCAGCATCTGGTTTTTGAAAATTTCCTCTCATCGATGCCCTAGAAGCCCATTGGCGAAAAACTAGCAACCATCGTGATAGTACTCCAAGGGCTTTATTCATATTACCACCCGAAGTCGCCGTTATCTGACCAGTTGAGACAACGTTGCCATAGCGGAGGGTATTTCTTGAATCAGATTAGGTTATGCGGCCGGTATGCTGTTTCCTTAGTCGCATGGTGCCATTTGTCTGTGGACATTTCTCACTCTTGAGGATTTTCGGAGTGGCGCCGCACGATTTTGGCGTTTGATATTGCACGGATCGTCCAAGTGTCACTGACGACTTGCATTCCGAGCCGCTTTGCGTAGATTCACACCCGGCAACTCTAAAAGTAAGCATTGTATTTTCTGTTTTTCTTCTTAGGTAGGAGAGGTGCTTGCCACCGGATGCCCCGCAACTCTCTGGTCTCCCCTACTTGAGAGAGCAGACACATCAATACCATGGTGTAGTCGACAGTTAACACTCCAATCACGAATCAATACATCTTCAGGACTCAAGTTTACACAAAAAGAAAATATCTTTCATTTTACATCATAGTCCGTTCATAATCTGTAATTTCTCGATACAGAAGTAGTATCTGAACTCAAATCGTCCATTCCCTTTCCTTTCCAAAACACTCCCTCACAACCTCGCTTCTCTTGCGCAGGTCGTCCACCGTCTATTAATATCGCATCTATAATTTGCATCGCTCATGTATATCCACCATGCGACCTCCATCCCCATCCTCCATCGGTACGTGCAACAAGACGAAGAAAAGAAAAGGGAGGCGGGCCCATGGAAAGAAACCGCCACCTCCCTTCGCCGCAGGTTCAAGGACTCAGCCTCTCTACTCGGCCAATAAAAAATGCAAGTTTATGGATAAAATATGACAACAAGTAAAAAAAGTATGCGCCCGACCAAGATGGTACTGTAGTCTCTCATCATTCCGCCAAATACCCAAAAGAAGTAGTAAACAAAACAAAGCAACGCTAAAGGAGACAGACATATTCATAACGAAGGAGTCAGATCGGGTCAGGTGGCTCAGATGCTCATATCCCCCGTCTCGGCATTGTGCTTCTGGCACGCAACCATGATCTCGACCTGCTTGGCGATATCGCCCAGCCTGCTGAGGACGACCTTGTTACCATCCACGAATCCGTAGATGGTATACTCAATCCCGACATCGTCGCAGAAGTCGCGGACGAGCGCCTGCACGCGACGCAAGTTGTGGCGGGGCACACGCGGGAACAAGTGGTGCACGGCCTGGAACTGGAGACCGCCGTGGATGAAGTCCAACCACGCGGGGCAGTCGACGTCCATGGTGGTACGCAGCTGCTTCTGGGCGAAGGACTCGGTGGCGCCGAGGTCGGCGGTCGACATGCCCCAGTGGGAGAGCGTGATCTGCACGTGAAGCGGCATTGTGATAATGTGGGAGACGAGGACAAAGGCCACGCGGAGAGGCCAGGTGGGGATCGTAAGCCAGAGGAGGCGGTAGCCGAAGAGGTACCAGTAGCAGGCCATGCAGAGAATCTCGGCGGGGCGCGTCCAGGCTGCGGTGCCTTTGTTGGAGGCGCGCGGGGAGATCAGGTGCAGCCACGAGAGGAGGTAGAGGTTGAAGCGCGCAATACCCATGACGGGGTAGTAGGTGTATTTCTGGAACCTGATGGCAATCTCACAGGCGCGGTCCCAGGCGAAGTCAAAGTTGTAGTAGGTGGAGCGGAGGGACTGGAAGAACATGGGGGAGTTGGCGAAGAGTGGGACGTTCTGGATATCTGGATCGTGGGCCTGTGGGAAATATGATTAGCTAATTGCTTTACAATATGGGGTTCAATGGTACTCACAGGGTGGTTGGGAACCAAGTGGTGAACATTGTGGCTGCTCTTCCACCATCCAATGGATAATCCACAGCAAAAGTCGGCAAT
This sequence comes from Pseudogymnoascus sp. VKM F-4517 (FW-2822), assembly GCA_000750875.1. Classification (NCBI taxonomy): domain Eukaryota; kingdom Fungi; phylum Ascomycota; class Leotiomycetes; order Thelebolales; family Thelebolaceae; genus Pseudogymnoascus; species Pseudogymnoascus sp. VKM F-4517 (FW-2822). The sequence continues at coordinate 48,640 of JPKA01000209.1, read as the reverse complement.
GAAGATGCCAATGAGAGTATCCGCGATGTAGTTGTGGGTGATAGCCAAGTGGCCGGCGTCATGTGCCGAAAACATGATTTGGTGCCAGAACAGGCCCAGAAGCATGGCGGATGTCATATACCACTCGTACTTCAACGCCGTCATGGAGAGGACGAAGAGGGTGAGGTAGCGGACCGACTCCTTTCCATATTCCAAGTAGCGACACTCGTAGTGGCCGTCGTCCGCAACCTTCTGGTGCAACTGGCGGTACCTGTTGATGATAGTCCTCTGTGTTGCCGGGTCCACAGACGGGAATCTGCCAATGTCCGAGTCGATCTCCAGCTGCTCGGCGAGATCCATGAACTCGACCTGGGTACAGCTTCTTGGGAACTTGTCCAGAGTGCTAGTAACCAGCTCGTTGACGTCCAGCTTGTCCTGGATGTTGCTGAGCACCAGGTTTTCCTGGGTAGCAGGCGGTGAAGCCTTCTTGTTACAGACCCCATCGGCTCCAGGGAGAGCTGTTGTCTTCGAGGGGCAGTGGGTGGTTGTGATCGTCTTTGCGCACTTTCGCATGTTCGCTTCCCCTTCGTATGCTCGGAAGACACCGCCCGAGATTGGAGGCTCAAAGTTGACCCATGGCCCGTCGATGTATCCAATTCGAAAGCTATCCATCCTCGGTAGGGTTTCCGAAGAGTGGTAGCTATTGAGACACGGATATGTTTAGTTTTTGTTCTCTCGTTTATGAGGGGGGGAAGACAGGTGAGTTGGAACAACTCAATGGCAGGTGCTTGATGCGGCAAGGACCATGAGAGCTTGATAGTTCGAATGGAGAAAAGAGTGAGAGTGTCCGCCTAATTTACATTTTGATCTCGTCCGTGGCATCTCTGCCCACCATGTGCTGAATCGGCAGCTTGCCTCCGGGATGCCTCTCGAGCCATTTGTCCAGGCGCAGGACCTTGTTGTCGAAGATGACGATGGATTGATTGTTCGCAATGAGCCCTTCAATCTGGCGGCGAGAAAGAACACGTTCGCGGCTCATGGTGGCGGTTTGGGGTGAGAGCAAACGCACGGGGCGAGAGAAGGAGGGAAGAGCGCCCCGGGGGGTTGGGCGAGGGGGAGAGGGAGAGCGGTAACAGAAGAAGCTAGATGCAGCTGTATACAGGAAGATAAAAGGTATAGAGTGCTGAGTGAGTGTCGAGGAGAAAGGACGGTGGAATGAATGTGTAACACTTGGGGGGAGGAAGCAAGGTAAAAAGTAAAAAGAGGGTGTGAGGTAGGAGGTAGTAGATCACAAGGTAGCAAGCAACCAAAACAGGGGTAATATGAGAATTAGATGGAGCACACAGACATAAGTAGAGTACCTACTCCGTACAGTACCTTGGGACAAAGAAAAGGCGCAAGGGGACATTCAGCCATGTCAAAAGAAAAGTCAAAATTAGGCGGGAGAGGATGAGGAGGGGAGGAGGAGAGAGGAGAAAGGAGGAGGAATGGAGTGCAGGAGAGAGGGGCGAGGGGCAATCAACGAACCCATCGTCGGCCAACCCGCATCGTGGAGAAGGACAGGGACGACGACGAGTAGTGGTAGTTGGGGTAGTTGGAGTAGTCGGGGTACTTCCGTTGACTAGATGGGCTTACAGGATTAACAAGTACCTTTGCTAAAGTAGTGACTTGATAGGATAGTAGGGGGCTGCCAATGTGGCCAAGGGACGCTACGTAGGAGCTAGGGACGAGTTAGTGGCGGCGAGAGATTGACTGGATCTACTAAACGGTGAACCGACTGGCTGATGAGAGGGAGGGAGGGGGGACGGAGTGAAAAGGTACATGGAATTGTATGTCGGCAGCAGTATGAATAGTATGTACCTGCGTATACCTGCGTATAGTAGTACGTACACGACAGTGGACACCAGCGGATAGTTTTTGGTACAAGGACAGGCGAGGGAGAACAGGGTGGCAGGGGAAGATACAAGTCAGGGTCTGGGACGGTATGGGATCGTATTGGCTGGTACCTGAGAGCCACGTTCTGGCTTTTCTGGTTTCAACCAAGATTAGCATGGGGGCGGCAAGATCTGGAGATGCAATTGCGACAACACGTACATACGTCGTCCAGGTACAGGGCAAGGGCAGGACAGGACAGTACTCACTCCAGAGTTTTGCCTGCACACACACAAGCAAACGATGATCAAGACACATCGAGGCGCAGGCTGCGCTATAATAAAAATAATATGGGAACATGGAACACAGTGACGCGTTACAGGAGACGCATATCAAATCCACCGTCTTGCTATGATGCTATAGTGGCGACAAAACCCCACCACTCGTGTCTGGGGATCTGTGGAAACCAGTGGGATATGTGGGATACGTGTGGGATGGATTGCGACGGTGTCCAACGATGGTCGTGGGACGGTCCTACGACGCTCTTGCTCCTGTGGATTTGCGGGGTAGCAGTTCACCGAGTCAACGATAAGTCTGGAAGACTCAAGGAGGAAGGAGGGGGACGGTTCTGCGCTGGGCGGAGGATTCCAGGGCGTGCGGATTCAGTCCGTATTCCAGTGCACGGAGTAGGAGACGGAGAACGGAGTATCCCATATAAGCCCATCTAACCCATACCATGGCATCCTCTTTGCGCTCCACCTGACGACTGACTTCCCTGTTTTGGCTTGTGCGGTCGTTTGGGTTTGGTCCTCAGGATATGTAGGCTATGTGTAGGCTGTGTAGGCTTTGTAGGCTATGTGCACATCCACACCAAGTTCGAGTCAAGCCGAGACACATCGAGACAAGGTCGAGACGAGAATAAAGTGGGCGGGAGAGGACCAACGCAACAGACCACCAACAGCCCTCCTTCAGTAGCTGCAGTAAGTATCGTTGCTGTCGCACAATTTTGGCGCCCTCAGCGCAGAGAATCAGCAGAGAATTGGCAGGACGGCGGCGCACTCTCGTCCTCTACTACTGCTGCATCGGGGAGGTGCGCGAGTTTCACCTGCCACCATTCTTGGCGCGAGAAGGCAATGGTGGACAGATGATCGTGGAGCACGTACGACGCCCTGCTCCATCTCTACTCCATCGGCTCCGTCTGATCCATACGCGGAAGGCGTATAGGGATGCGATCTGCGGCCAAGGAGGTTCCGTAGGGACGGGCGGGAAATATTGATCGTTAGACGTACAGCAGGTACGGGCAGAGTACGGTTGGGTTTGTGTGAATGAATATGTACCACATCGAACGATGTGCAAACGACCCTTGAGCGTCATTATCATCCACAGCGCGCATTCCAAGGCGCAAGGGGGGGTGACGGAGATGGTGACACGACACGACCCGGCCAGAGATTGTCGATACTGTACCGTTCCTGTATACGCGGGAGCGAAAAAAGCGAGCGAAAGAAGGAAGCATACGTACGCCCCGTTATCTTTCCTCCCACCACCTCGGTATGGCCATGTATGGATCACGGCGAACGGGAAAATAAGGCCGACAAATTGAAACTGCTCTTTCCACGCTGTCCTCCCACCCGTCCTCCCACCCCCCTCCCTGGCCTGTCAAAATGCAGGTTAATCTCAGCCCATCCCCGAATGCGCAAGGGGTGGAAGCGTAGCGTGCATCTGTGAAGCTGGCTGGCTCTGTTAACGCTCCTAACGCTGCTAAACTCCACGTATATCCTTGCTAGAAGGAGTGCTAGAGTGCAGTAAGTAGCTTGTGGGCGCCAGCTAACACGGCTGAAGTATGGGCGCAGTCACTCTAGTGGCTGGGCACAGCGACTTCCAGAAATCCAGAAATACTTCTCGCTCTCCTTTTGTGTGCTGTGTGGAGTCTGGTGGTGCGTGCTTTATTGCTGTGCCGCAGTCGCAGTGGACGAAGCGAAAGGGAAAGGGATGCGGCGATGGGAGCGGGCCATGAAGCAGGGTCTCGATCTGGTCCACGAACACGCCGACGCAATGCAACTCCGTATCGTGGGAAGGAGAGAATGGAATGTTCCTCGGCTGAAAGTCACCACACCCTCTTCTTTTTCTGTCTTGTACGGGAGGGGGTACGGACACGGAGGCATCTCCGCGTGGATGGTGCGAATCGTTGTTGAGATATTGTGGTCACATACGCAATACCTGCGAAAAGAAAGGCGGGACGGGAGGGGAGAGATGTTGATTGGGCTACTTAATGTGCTCACCAAGTATGATGTTTGAGGTGATGGTCACATGACATTTCGCGTATTGATAGATTAATCACATGACTGCAGAGTAATCTCTTCCCCTACAGCTCTATGTTATAATATATAATATAGCTATAGAGCCATATACGGTAATTTCAGGCAGCTGCATACATAGACCGAAATACACATATATTCACTCAGTGCCCTATAATTAGTGTTGACGAGTATATAATCACCTGACTTATTCACCTGACCAGATCACCTGACTTCAATATTTATTCAGTAGTAATATCCATACTTTAGTTCACAAAATAAACCTGTATCATCATTGGATTTCTTCTACATTTATAAACATTGCGGCGGAGAATTACTTCCTTGATGACTCCTCCTCAAGCCTCCTCAAGCCTCCACAACCACCCCGCCTGTATCAGACTCGTCCAGCAGCTGTCCCTCCAACCCCTCAACTTCCCTTCCCATACCCTCAGTATCATCCGACTGCTTCGCCGTCTCAAAATCAATGAGTATCGCGCCCCTTTCCGATATGAAGAAGTTGTGCTTGTTTAAATCCCCATGAAGAATCCCCAATCCATGTAACCGTTTAACAATCGCTTCACAGGCAGGAAGGTCTGATATGGAAGGGTGGTGACCTTCAACATATTCGATGAGGAACCCAATAACCCGTCCCTCTTAAGTCAGGTACCCCAAGAACTCTGGCCCGATACCGTATCCCTCTATCCATGAATACGCCTGCGTCTCAGCGATGTAGTATCCGATCTCCCACTCGAATCGCGCGAATTTGGCGACAACTGGCTTCTTAAACTCTGGAGAAGACGCCATGTAGACTTTTGCTCTAAGTCTCTCCCCGATTTCAAGGGAGAGGTATGAGTACGACTTTGGGTGCCAGAGCGGGTTGATGGAAGGGAGGGCTTCCTGGGAGGTCTCGGCGAAGAATGCCGGACTTCCCGGGGTTTGCGAGATGCGACCACAGTTTTAGTTGCCGGCGGGGAAGGGAGGAAGTAATTCTAGCAGAACTGGCGGGAAACATAGATCGTCGACTTCGTAAATTCCGGGGTCAATGGTGATGTATTTGAAGGACCTTTTGTCCACCAGCATCCTGTAATAGCTGGGTGTGTTGCCTTCGGGATCTATCTCTTGATTCAAGATTTCGACCTTGGTAAGATCCATAACTTTGGCAGGATTCATATTGAGGTCTATAGTAGATGTGTGCGGTTGTTTACTAAAATTGGTGTTCCCGAACAAGAGTGCGTTAAAGATAATGGAAGTCGAACAGCGTTTCAGTTAGGCAGCACTGTAGCCAGCGCAGCCCCAACCAATTCCTCCAGCTCCGCGTCAGTCTTCAACGGAATTCCAAGCAGTTCATTATCCACCTCCTCAAACTCTCCCCCATACCCCTCCGCAAACACCGCTCGGATCAAAAACCCCATCAACGCCCCCAAATCCACCTTGCCCTCCGCAAATTTCTCCTGCGAAGCAGCTTCCATATCGGCGGTGCTCACATCCACCGTCGCCCACTTCCGTTCTGGCTTCAACTTCTCCGCAATACCAAGTATCTCTCTCTGCGTCGTGACGCGATCATGAACAAACACCGCCCGGTTTCTCGTCTCGTCGGGGTGCTGGAGCACACCCACCACCGCCAGCGCGATGGTAGCCAACGTCGTTGTGCTAAACGGACGGTCCCCGCCATCGTAGAAGGGCGTTGTCTCCGCTTTAAAGTCGACGAAGAAGCCCTTCGCCAAGCACCAGTCCAGGAACGGCCCATTGCGGATCAACGTGTATGTGAACAGCGTCTGCTCGCCCGACACACGCTTGAGGAGCTGATGCACTTTGATGTTTGGCTGGTAGACGGGCATTTTCGAGTTTTTGGGATTATCGATGTTGGCGGAGAACTCGGCGGGGATGAAGCGATGAACGCCGGCGGCGATGGCGGCCTCGATGAGGGGGGCTTGTGTTTCTACGGCGGCACTGGTTAGGGCGGATACCACGGCATCCTGGCCGGCTAAGGCGTTGGTGAGGTCGGAGATGGAGGTGTAGTCAACGCGGATGACGCGGACAGAGGGTGGGAATTGCGCGTCGGATGAGTGGCGGGTGAGAACGGTTACGTTGAAAATGTTGCTCTCGATGAGTGCTTGTAGGATAGGGGCACCTAAGTTACCGGATGCCTATAGAATGTCAGCCCACGTTGCCGCAGGAGGATATGTCGACTCACCCCAGCGATGGCGACGTTTCGGATCGAATTCATAGTGGACATGGTGATTAAATAGATAGTGACTATTTCAGACGAGATGAAGAGAGATTTCAGCTGCCTTCAGCTGCCTTTATATAGCTATATTTTCATCACTGCGCAATTAACTCGCACCCATATTCAGACTTCCCATCCCCACACCAACTATGCATCAATTATCACTTTATAAGCCAGTGCGGGTGCGGATGCGGGTGCGGAGGCTAAACCAAATTGGGCAGCAACAAGGGGGTGTGGTGTCAATTCTTATATCAACGGCATTCTTGATTTATAAGAAGTTTGGTCTCCGCACCCCCACCCGCACCCGCATCAACAAAACAATTATGTCGCCCCGCGCAGAGCAGTCTTGTCTGCGCTGCAGGAGACAGAAGCGGAAATGTGATAAAATCCTACCGATATGTTCCCTCTGTAAACGGTATGCCGGTTTTTGACTGGAGTGTCTTCATGGTTGCTGATTAATTCAGATTAAATAAATCCTGCTCTCATCCGGATCATCCGGAAACGCCGCGTCTGCTGCCTGTGCCCGATCTATTGGACTTGACGCCGTCAAACATACGCTATACTCTCGAAGCACAAGTATCTTCAGTTATTGGCGATGGTCTGCAACTACGAGAGGCTGCTGCTACATATTTCCGCACCGTCCATACTTGGCTGCCGGCCATTTCGGAGACCGCTTATTATGCGAAGCTATCGAGGTTCCGCGTTGAGGCCGCCCCATCGGACTTTAGCGTCTTAACTCTTTGTATATTCCTCGTGTGTGCGATGCCAGTGAATAGCGATATATCGCTGGAGACACGACGTCTGTATATTCTAATCAAGAGCTTCATAGCTATGCTCGAGGCAGTGGGAATGAACTCTCTAGCGATGCTACAAGGCAGATTACTGCTAACGACCTTCGAAATCGGACACGCGATGTACCCATCAGCCTACATTTCGGCCGGAGCCAATATCCAGGCTGCAGTCAGACTAGGCGCGAGTGCTGTAACATCTAGAGATCTATTCAAGGCCTTTCCGGATGCGCGTTTAGCCGCAGAGGCACGACAGACCTGGCATGGCATCGTTATCACAAATAGGTCGGGACCTCTTGTAGCGCCCTTCGGGGAAAGTTGAAACTAAGGATAACTTTTACAGATACGCATCTCTTGAAAGTAACTCCGGAAATAGTGCTTCTCTGGGTCGAACGACAGAAATGGTGTGGGGTAACAGCGTGGGTGATCCAAAGCCATTTGTAAAGTTCAGACAGATAACTGACCTATAAATCAGGGCTCTGAAGATTTAGCGCAGATGAATCCATTCGCCAAAGTTGCATACTCATCACTGCTACTAGATCAAGTACTCGCTCATATCCATGAGAGTAAATCGCAACAGCTATTCAACAGAATAGAGGCCATGCAGATCTTGAACACGGTGACATCGTTTTTAGAATTGTTCGAGGGCGAAGGTTATGCCCTGCAAACTATTTCAAATAGTTCCCTTGCCATATGCAGAAGGTAAATAATAATAGTATGTAAAAACAATAGCGGCTAACTAAAAATATAGTGCTATGTTAGAAATTCTAGATTTCGGATCCCAAGTTCAGCAAGACGACAACGAGCACTGTATCCAGACATCACTTAATATCTTGACTTCCTTAACGCATGAGATTGCACATGGGGCGAGTAGTGTTACCGCTAACTCAAACCCGGCATTATTGGAAACTCTACCAGTGTTTATTCCACATAGCATATACAAGGCCGCGATAGTCTATCTCCGTGACGAGAGGATATCTGGGGATATTGACAAAACACTACTGATACGGCCGCTAAAGGATATACTGAGGTATATTGGTTTGAGATGGGGTGCTGCAAGTAAGAATATCGCGTTCTAATATTTTACATTATACTGGGAAAATGCTAATTATCATAGAATATTACTCCGAGCAAATTGAACAGGAGCAGAAGAAGCTTAGCTTATAAGTCAAAGTATGCACTCTCACATACTCTGTGCTGATACCCACCACTGCATCGTCACGCTCTCGCCTTGCCTGCCTTTCCCACCTTGCCTGTCTATCCCCAATCCAACAACCACCCTCACGATCCCCAAATTTTATACACGCAGATACTCCGTCTCGCCACCCTCGTCCTCTGGGTCGACACCCTCACATTCGGAAAGTAAGTTCTCGCTACCGCATACGTATATGTGCTCTGAACCTCTACGTTCCCTTTCTCCCGCGCCTCAAAAGGCTTGCTCGTGAAATCGCCCACACCGAGCCAGTGCTACGCCACCTCCACCACAGGCGTCCCATGCCTCGGCCGGCTCACAAGCGCCGTCAGCGCCACTGCCTCTCCTGTATAGGACTGCAACTATGTCGCTCCCATCCCGGCCCGGCTAAACAATAGCCTGCACACCCACCCTCGTCCCGGCATCATGGCTTACCACCACCTGTCCTCCCGTCTTCGATAGCATACCATGTTGTCTCTGACGGCAATTTACCCTCCTCGACCTACTCACTCAGCGCTGCCGCCGCATGCCAATAGACCCCCGTGAAGTCCACCAGATAATGACTTTATGCCTTCTTAATCGGGCCGTTAAATGGTCCGCAATCATGGTGTATCACAGCCAATATTAATCATCATAACGGCCCCCACGAATCGAGCGAACGACCCCGCGGTGCCAATCCAGGAACATGGAGCTATATTCGCTATCGACAAGGTTGGAGATCACAATTATGGGCGCTGAGGGTTCCGGTGAGGGAAGCACCTCTCCCTACGTTGGAGATGAAGGCTCACCAGGTTGAACTGAGAGCTATGGACATAGGGGCGAGCCTGCCCTATCGAGGAACTGGTCGAACACGACGAGTCCGTGGGAGGAGGGGGTTTGGTGCTGATAGTATTTGTGCGGGCCATGAATAAGGAGTTGTCGAACGTCACGCATGATCCCTCTACAATGCCAGCAGGATGCGCGGCGACGGAGACAGTGTTGGACGACGTGAAATTAACGGCGACAGAAACGGCTGTGTCGCTCGCGGCGAAGATCAAGTCGGGCAGCCCGTACGCATCCGCGACGCTGGTGTCGAGTGTAATGTGGAGATAAGTAATGGAGAAAGGCTGATAAAAAGTTTGAAAATTTTAGGTTTGTGGAATAACAAGCTGAAATGTACGGCCATTCCCTTAAAATAAACAATGGATTAAATATTTATCCCATGGCACATGCGAAATTACAGATCTCCATGTAGCTTTCTTTGAGTGGTTAGGATTCGAGGCTAAATTGCCAGTAAGCCGGTGTTGTAAGCATCATATATTCTCATTTTGGCTCGCGGACAGGTATGGACATGCGGAATATCGATCCCTGCGATATCCGGGTTCTCATCCGCTCTGAAGAGGATGAGAGCGGGATCCGATTCCCAATATACTTCATACGAGAAGATGGGCTGTTGATGACGGCTGATTTAAATCCTCTAGGTGAACAGAACAGTAACTTGAAAACGGCGCCGGATGCGGGAGGAGGGCCGCCCCTCTTGCCGCTGTCGATCCGGCTCACCGGGCACGTCTTAATGTTCGGATCAGTCGGTAGAACCTACAGTACTGTCACCTTGCAACCATTGTAAAGAACACAGAGTAAGTTATCTATTGTTAGCAGAACGGACACGATGGTTAATTCTGTTAGTTCATCATAGCATGTGACAGCAATTCCCATATCCCACTGCAATGAGCACACCGTGGCTGTTTTACCTATTCTACTAGAAATTGGCGAGACTCTCCAACGTCAACTCCTTCGGGAAGAAAACTAGGCCCCAAGGTGTCCCCAAGCATTGGTTTGTCTTTTTATAACGTAGTCCAAGCTCTTGGATTTGCCACTTCCTTGGTCGTCAATGCGGCGAATCACGTGACTCGGACTATACCTATACCGACGACACCCGAGATCACGATTTTCATCTTTCACTCCTGTCCACCACCTTGCCACTTCCTGTACACTCCAGTAAGGCTTTACTTATTGAACGTTGCCCTACTTATTCACGCTCACCATCTACTAGGCTCCCATCCCATCCCATATCCCACGAGGAGAGATCCTACACGTTACTCACCTCCACGGAAAAGGACTCCGCACCTGACGTACCGTCAACCCAACCTACACGCCCTCCAAAGCGGCTGCGCGAACCTCCATCCCAGGTTTGCTTGAGCCGCCGCAAAGATGATGATCACGCGTGGCTTCTCGCTCACCAACTTCGCTATCGGAACCTCAGCCCTGTGCTTCCAGATGTTCATCTTGTACCCGTGGCACCAGCGGCTCGACGACGACTTCAAGGAGCTGAAGAACGAGCACCTGCGCGTGCTTCATGGAGGAGAGCAGGCCCGCATGGCCGAGCTGAAGGAAATCAGAGAGGGACTCAGAATTCTGAACAAGAAATCTACCTGAAATGGCTATGGTTTCGTCAACGATCTTTCATTTCTACCACCCCGCGCTCGTGACGCATTGCTGATCTTTCAGAGGTGGAATTCTTCGCTGGAGATGCTACGGGAAATGGCGCCATTGGGTTCATGCGATTCTAAACTAGACTACTCATAGAGCATAGAGCATGGCAATAATTACCTCCGAGAGTCTGTCTGAGTGGTCCGTGATATATTACTGAGAAAACCTGGCTTGGCAAATATAGGATAACCATGTGGATAATCCATGCGTATAATCGACAGCGAGATCAATGGGGGAGGAGACGTTTGAAAAGGCTCTGTGGGGACCGGCATTATATACACTGGTGTTCTCTCATTAGAACAGAACATATCCCTTCCATGTAAATGCAACGCAAATGTCCTGGGAACTCACATCCCCTCATATTTGTGTGTGTCTTGTAGGTTAGGATTTGTGAAGTTGCTAGACCAAATCGATGTATACGTAAATTGGCGCTTCTCTCCTTCCCTCCTCCCCTCTCGAGTCCTGTTTCTCAGCCTTTCCCTATTTCTCTCGCTTTCTCTCCCCTTCGCACTTTTCCTCTCGCTCCTTCCTATTTATTTCCCATTCGCTTCTTCCTCTCCCTCGCCCCTTCCCCTACCTCACCATCTCGCTTATTCACGCGGTATCTCCTCTGAGAGCAAAGTGGCGATTATTAAAGCCTACCACAGTCTTTAGTAACACATCGTCCCACACTTTCCAACTGTCAGGGCGAACAAGATAACAAAAAGTATCTTAATAAAGGTGTACAAATGGGGTTCACACAACATTAACATCGAGGTTACCATCAGGTCATAGACCTCATAACCAGCCGCTTTAACTATCTACAGATACCCCAATTTTCGCCGGGAAGAGAACCCTAGCTCGACGTCGGGAATCTACGAACAGAGGTGCTTATATTAACATATCCTTCACAGAGATCCTGATACCTGGGGTATTTTGGTTTATGGTCCAATATATCAATTACCCATCCCCTTTTTCCTGTCCCCCCAATTTCACCCTCCTCAATCGAGATGCGCTTTTCAGTAATAAAGACTTCTTCATGCAGGCCGCTCAGTCTATCCGCCTTATGCAGGTACTTGCTATGCGCTGGCCCCTCCATCCATGATGGGTTTATCCAGGCCTCATCCGACTGTGGATCCACGGTCAATGGTCTATTAGGGCTGCGATAGTCTCCACCTAACTGTAGCGCGGGGTTAAACTCATTATCGAACCCAAACTTCAGTAACTCCCATCTCCTATCACCGCGACCCCATGTTATCATCCCCAGTGTGCCGCTCTTCCCAACCGGAAGCTCCAGCAAGCGCTTTTCATCATCCCAAGAAATGTGGGTCGTCGTCACTGTTGACAACGACACCTGTTCGCTCTCTGTCTTCGCTACCGTATGGATCGGCGAAGATAGATTCCGCAGGTAAAACCCATAGAAGCGCTCTGGTTCCAGGGCCATTCCCCACAGATGCTGTTGCACGAATACATCCCTATACATCAATTTCTCCGCCAGCTCCTCTCTGAAGACAAATTTATCCTCCCCATCAAGCGCAACGCGCGCGTGCTGGCCGGCCTGTGGAAGAAGCCGTAGGAAGATCCCCACACGACTGTCTGGCACTCCCATGCGCTCGCAGTCTAGTGCCGCGAGATACGTGTCCATAGCCCACGGTAGCATGGGAAGCTGAATTGACAGTCCCAGGTTAGTGACAGTATACGGGGTCTTGTTCCACCGTTCACGTGTCATGACGATATCCGCGCACTCCGCAAAGTCCGCCGGGGACCGCGCGAGTAGACCCCGTGCGCAAGGCTCTTTAGAGCTCCATGCGAACAGCGAGTGATCGGCAGAGTGCTTCATGATCTCCTCTTGCAGGCGAATGAAAGCCCGCTCGCCCTCACCATATAGCATTGGCATATTGACCCCAAATATCCCAAACAGACAGTACGCAGCGTCCTCTGGGACCGTCGTCTCGCGTCCCGCGGCCCAGGACATTCGCCGCGCAATGCTGAACGCTGCTAAATCATCCCCATTTAGTGCATCCATGTCAATCCCGGTCTTAGCCACAATAGCCGTGCCCAACGTTTCCTTCGTCCCGATCTTGCGCCACGCCACGTTGTAGAACTCCACCTTCGCTGGGGCTAGAAGCTCCTGCAGCGTCCATCCACGCGAGAACCAGGCACTGCTCTTAAAAGCTGCCGCACCTCTCTCTACCCCCACGTCGTCATCCTCGACGTCCGAAAGGAAGGCATAGCATACCGCCGCCTCACGGTACCACCGGTACATCGAGTTGATAGCCACCGACAGCTCCGCGCTACTGCTCTTGTCGATACAGCAGGTGTCTACCCAGGCATACCCCAACCCATCGCGAACCGCTAGCGCACATGTCTGGGCAATCTTCGCATGGCCGGGCCGCTCAACGGCAGTGCCGTCTTGCATCTCCTGGAGGGAGACCTCACCGTTGTGCCAGCGGTGGGAGAGGACTGCGTAAGGGGGTGCGTGGCCATCGAAAAATATTTCGATAGCCAGTGTGGTGGTGTTTATGAGACGCATTGTGCTGGTTGAGGTGCACAAGGCGTGCGGGAAGAAAATTATATTTTTGATTGGCGCGGGAGTTTGAAGATATTCACGTTAATCAGGCCTGACGTTAATAATTGTGGAAACCAGTAATCACGGTGGAACTGTTACTCCGCTGCATCGCTTGAGAAGCGGGATAGCCGTGCACGCATCAACTCTTGGTGCATGGTCATCAAGAAGACCATTCTTAGCATAGAGTGTTGTGTATTATATTACATTGTATCATAGGTATAGGCACGCAGCACCCCCGGAGTTGTGCATAGCTCCCCTCACGATTTTTTTGCGACTTTCAACCGATCACCTCGTCTTAGGGTCCAACCAAACCCTTAATTCATAAGATGCCTTCAAGAAACTTTGTCCAAAGCTTTTGGTGATCTTCCAGAGCTGTTTTGGGATATAAATAATAACCCAGCCAAGTGCGTAGACAATGCACCAGAGGAGCCCGCCGATAGTTCCAAATAGCGCCAATAACACTTTGTAAGATGTCTTGCCAAAGGCTTCTATCCAAGATAAGATTATCTTTGGAAAGGTCACAAATATCGACTGCAGGACTTCAACAAAACCATTCCAAACATCAGTCAGCGTAACTCTCCGAAGAAAAGATATGACCGACTCCACCACTGTTGACAGGAGTGAGACAATCTTCAAGATCACATTCCAAGCTGCCTTTGCGGAAGACGTAATGATGCTCAAAATCCATCGTGCCAGGATACCAAGGGCTTTCGGTAATCTTTCCGTGGTCAGTTCCCACAACCACATCGAAATACTCTCAATCCATCCTGGCAGGGTCTTGGTGCTAAATTTCCAACAAGCTCGAGGTATTTTCACCAAACATCTACCAACTCCCTTTCCAAACCGTACAGCCATTCCTGGTAGCTTACGCAGTTCCTGCTTGCACCACGGGCCAAAATCCTTTCGATTTTTCCAGCACCACGCACAGCTCTTTCGGATCGGCTTGACAATGGTATTCTTTGGGATATCCCACAGAAAGAACTTTGGGACAGACCAGCACAAGATCTCCAGGAAGTCGAAGATCCTTGAAACAGCCTTTTTGGCGCGTCGCAGTGATTTCCTGTGTGCGTGCTTCCATCGTCGGAACCCTCCCAATCTCCGTAGTGGCAGGTAATCAACCACCTCTTGGTGGCCATTCTCGGCTGCGAGACGAAGCGCGATTTGACCGTCAGGGGCCACGATAGAGTCATCACAATGGCAATCTTCTATCAGTATCTTCACAAGTACAAGATGGCCTAGTGATGCTGCGTGTTGAAGCGGGGTACGGACAACATGAACAGTTCCTTCGTCGCTATCATAGTATTGAGACTGAAATGTGTTAGAAAAACAGTATAATAAAATTAACAATTGAACTTACAGCAGAACCAAGCCCATCTTTGTCTGCTCCCAGATTAAGGAGCTGCTTTACCACCCGCACATTTTTTTTAGTTACGGCACGTAGTAATGGGGTTTCCTCAGCCCGCTTCGTGTTCGGTGTAACAATGTTATTCTCGATCAAGAACGCGATCACATCCTCCTTCCCCAGATCAATTCCGAGGAACAATGTTAATATGGCGAAAGCATTTTCGTTTGCATCCCTCTCATCCCAGGGCTTTGTCGACGGAGGATAAATCTCGATATATTGGCGCCAAGTATCCACATCCCAAGTTACGTCGTCGCGGCTTAAAGTTGCACTACTATTCCTTCGTGCGTGGAGGATGCCCTCAAGGCCAGAAAGTTCCCTGACGTACCCAGGGAGAGATTCTGTCCCAGGCTCATAGTCAGGTGGCGATGGTTCTGTTCCTGGCTCATACTCGGGTGGCCCGGGTTCTTGCGACTCTTCCACCACCCCGCGATGCGTGTCGTTGCTCATCTTGTCTTATGGGAGGGTCAAGAAAATGGTCGCTCACGACACAGTCTCTTCTTTTTATCATCGCGAGTCTGGATTCACATGTGAAATGGGAGAGCTTCAATTCTTAGGGCTGAGTTGTCGTGGCGGTGGCTGGTGTGAGAAATGGCGTTTCTTGGCTTGGTTTCCGCATGTTGCATGTTGGTCACCAAATTGTTCGTGCCGCCCAAATATTTGAAAGGGACCATGCATAATTAGAAATTAATATCAGCATTTCAATTTCAAACTTACTGGCTCCTTAAAAGACTGACAATATTTTGCCGTAATTGTTGATAATTAATCTTTGTTGTATATAGTTCAAGGTAATAGTGGGGTCGGGGATGCGTTGTGCACGGTCCCCTTTTTGATTTATGGGATGGTAGGGGCAGGTTGACATCAAAGTCTTGAGCCACAATCGTAAGGCAGATTTCGTTCACCTCGTGATATACCATCGCCAACTTTGACGCTGTGGGAAAAATTCATCGTGACTTTCGATGCCTACGTGACATCTATGAGTAAAGATCGTGACATGTATGAGTAAAGGTGCGCAAAATGCCGCGCCGAGGCTTGCGCCGCGGATTTCGTGTGGGAAGGACTAATGGTTCCCCACTTAGCCTCCGTCCCCATATATTTCTCCACCTCCGCTCCGGCGCTCGTCCTCAACAACAGATGCCAAGTCAGTCAAAAATACTCCCAGTGCCGATGTCTTCACCGTTAGGATTGCGAACTGATGAGCCAGACGGAATTGCGGCTCTGCTTTCTTCCACAGAAACAATTCAAAACTCGAGCGGAGACGTACAGCGCCCTCAAAATCGCGCAAGAAAAAAACAATCATTCACTTGCACCTGGAATGATTGTCGGCGTGTCTTTGGGAAGTTCGAGCACCTCCAACGACACCAGCGTAGCCGTAAGCTTTCACAGTGCATATCAGGTAATTTACTAAACATTGGTTCCAGATGCCGGTGATGTTCGCTATGAGTGTCCGATATGCAAAAAGCGCTTCGTCCGACGGTGAGTGTCTCATTCAGAGTCTCAGTACAAGGTAGCTAAAGTTATTTTTAAGCGATGTCATGGCAAGACACACTGCCATTCATGAGCAGGAGTCCACTGCGAAGAAGCCTCGCAAAGTGTCATGGTTAATACTGCTCCCTAGCGGCGAATTTCCACTGCTAATATAAAGCTGTAGCATATCATGTGCCACTTTGAAAGTTCGTTGCGACGGTCGGCCTGATAGCCCTTGTACGCGTTGTCAAACATCAAAACTGGCATGTATGTACAGAAATTTGAAGAAGGCACCATTGGCAAGCTGTGATCCGTCTAGATCCGGTACTTCTTCCGCTTCCCCGACCGCGGTCGATAGTGTTGCGACGTCCAACTTTGAGGAGCCAGTTTCAGCCCCCAGAATAGATTATGGATTAACCCCTCCGGTGCATGGTGCCAATCCATCAGTCCAGACAAGCGCAGTCTATCAGACTTTAGATGACAGTTTTACCGGGTTTTCACCTTTGCCAGTTTCCTGTAGGCCAGCCTTTCTCCTTTATGTAATGGTGCTAATTAAATAATGGTAGATGACTTCTCTAGTCTTCCTCTTGAATCACTCTATGGTTTTGTTATGGACTCATCAGATAGCTATCTTGGCTGGGGAATGGATAACAATGAAACGGACCATATGAATACGCTCAACACTCATGCTCCGAATTCCCCCCCTGCAAATTGGTTTCCAACTAATTCCTTCGAATCGGCCGGGTTTATAATGCAGGCTCCAGAATACAGTAGAGAGCCCATTCCCGTTGCTCCAGCTCCTTCACAGTCATGCGCGCGAGACTCACAGCCTGCGGACAGTCCCTGGGTAAGTCATTTTGTTCCGAAATGTAATGCAATACTAATAGTTCTATAGCCCCATGTATACAAGCCAAATACAGCGGATAGCCAGCTAGATCTTCCGTCTGTGTTGCAGAGATCTCGACCAGCTCTCCATGGGACACATTTCGACCGTGTAGGGGACTCTACTCGTGAAGCAATTCTATCGTTAATCAGTATATCGCACCAACCTCACTGGCCAGTGGTCGATGTCGCAGCTTTCCCATCAACCCAAACACTTTCGGTTTGTATTAATCTCTACTTTCAACACTTCCACGAAACTCTACCTATTCTTCGGCGATCGACTTTCAGAGTAGCGGAGACTGCTCCAGTTCTCCTACTAGCTATGGCCGCCATAGGCGCAATGTATTCGACGGATGGGCTGTCTGGACTTGCTGTGGCCATGAACGAACTAGCGAGGAGGTCCATTTCTTTTATGAGAGAGAATGATCGACGTATTATGTTTGATACGTCGATTATCAAGGCTTGGCTTTTACAGTCTGTCTTTGGGTTGTTCTGTGGATCACGAATGCTTTATCAACATGCGGAAATAAGTCGAGGTGGTCTTGTTACAGCAGCTAGAAGAATGCATCTTCTTCGGCCAAGTTTATCGTTTGTTGAGGAGATCGAGCGGCGACGGGTGACTGCTACTTCAGAAGAGCTCCGTCAAGCACGCGCAGATGATGAGGAGAGGCGTCGTCTTGGATGGGGCATCTACGTAAGCTTTTTACTAGCACCAACCCAACCCATCTGACTTCTACTTAGCTTTATGATATGCAAATCTCATGCCTACTTATGAGGAGAGGCGTCGTCTTGGATGGGGCATCTACGTAAGCTTTTTACTAGCACCAACACAACCCATCTGACTTCTACTTAGCTTTATGATATGCAAATCTCATGCCTACTTAATATTGCCCCGCTTTTTGCGGTCGGAGAGGTTAATATGCCACTTCCAAGCTCAGAGGAAATATGGAACGCTCCCACATTTAGCTCTAGCTTGGAATCGGAGCTGGTACTATCTAATTATTCGAACTTTCGTGTTGTTATGAGCTCTCTAATCGTAGATGGAAAGCTATCACAACCTTTGAATCCATTTGGGTTTTCTCTAGTCGCTCATACACTATATAGACTATGCACAGATGCCTGCGAACATCACTGGATAACCTCTGAGCCTTGGGCGCTAACAGATTCTCAATACCGGCTAGATTTCTCGTCCAACTTTAAGCAGTAAGTTGAAAAGGTCACCTAATGTATTGGTTTATTACTGACTGGTTTATAGCAACCCACAGGAGCTATTGGACCAGCTATCCGCGTCATGCTATTCCCTGTCATACATGCCTAACTCGCTTATTGTAAGCGTATCAGCCCTCTCGCATCATGGCCACATTCAATTTACATGGCCTGGTTTTCTTCATAATATAAAGGTTGCCGCTGGCAAGTCTGGGACAGAAAGAAGCAAAGCAGATGCAAGGCTGTGGCTCTCAACGCGAATATCTGAAGACCAGCGTAACGCACGGTCGATTCTTGTCCATGCCGGACAGCTAAGCGCACTTCTTATGCGATTTACTTATGAGTGAGTTAGTCCTTTGACTGTCGAAGCGTAAGCTAACGCGATGTCATGGCAGTACTCCGTCGGAGTCGGTTTGGATATTTGATGCGGGTCTCACATTTTGGGCCATAATAAAATTCGGAAACGACCTGGGCAGCTCATTAGCCGCTCAAACTCGGACAACAGTTACCTGTAGGTTATATTCATCTTCTACAAATCCTCACTGACAACTGAAGGGTCTGGCTCTAATGAGGTGGACGGCTGGATCCAAAATGGAGGCCCGGTGTCATTTCAAGGTATTGGTGATTTATCAGAGCTCAGCGCGCCTAGAGTACTATCTGTGTTTAGCGAAAGGCTGGAGAATATGCCTTGGGGGATTGCGGATAGATTTAGACACGTTTTGGTAAATCTAAGTAAAGAGTAAAGAATATAGGCCGTACTGTACGTACTATATGTACAATATATTACGTGGGATATCCGCGATATACAAGCTAGGACTATCTTAATGTGTATTTAATCTGTGGTGATTGAGCCTACAACGCGATGAATAATTACATGGAGTAGTAATAGCAAAGTTTCAATAGAATCGTGTACGGCGGTGACGTGGAGTAGGTGGGGGTGGGTCTCTCCACATGGCCTCCGGCGAGTTCGGAGCTACCCCGCGATATATTAAATATTTAAATATCCGTGCTGCCCATCACCAAACATCACACACGCTCAAGGTCAATTAAGCTATTATTTCGCCATGTCAGTCCCAGACCAATTTAAGTTGAACACGGGAGCATCCATCCCATCCATCGGATTGGGTAGGTGAACCACATCTCACTGTACGGTTCTGGCTGACTCTTCATGTAGGCACATGGCAGGCCAAGCCTGGGGAAGTCGGCAATGCCGTTCTCCATGCACTTAAATCCGGATATAAACATCTTGATTGCGCTTTGATCTACCAAAACGGTTAGTGAAGTGATCCTAGGCCATGGATCGCGCTAATGTTTGCGCCAGAGAAGGAAGTTGGTGATGCAATCAAGTGCTCTGGAGTACCACGGAAGGATATTTTCATCACCAGCAAAGTGTTAGTACTCCAGACTTATTTTGCATACTCCTAGCTGAACCTGGTCTCTTAGATGGAACACCCACCAAAATTGTGTTGCCGAAGGCCTGAAGCAGTCTTTGGAGGCGCTCCAGACCGACTATCTTGATCTATACCTGATCCACTGGCCAGTGTAAGTCACGTTCGTAGGGTTATTATTATATCATTAATGTAAAATTACAATAGCCGACTTGTGCCAAACGATACCTCCGCCCTCTTTCCTACAAATGAAGACGGGAGTCGTTCAGTCGACAGCTCTTGGAATCAACAGGACACATGGAGACAAATGGAAGAAGTGTATAAATCAGGTATGTCTGACTTCTTTTCTCGCCTACAATAGTTAACGCCCGACAGGCAAGGTCAAGGCAATCGGTATCTCGAACTGGAGCATACCATACCTTGAACACTTAAGTAAGACTTGGACTGTTGTTCCAGCAGTAAACCAGGTCCGTTTAGAACACAATAATGCTAAAATTTATATTAATTCTGTTTGTATAGGTTGAGCTTCACCCGTACAACTCCCAACACCAACTTAAAAAGTGGTGCGAAGACAGAGGGATTCTTCTACAGGCTTACTGTCCTCTTGGCTCAACTAGTATGTTTAATCCAGTTCGTTCACTTCGAAACTAACATGTTTTAGGCTCTCCTCTTCTCGCTGACCCTCAAATTGTTGATATGGCAGCAAAATACAAGGTGACTCCTGCGACGATTTTAATTTCATACCAGATTAATAGGGGCTGCATCGTTCTACCAAAATCTGTCACTCCTAGCCGCATCGAGGAAAATCTCAAGGTTATACATATTGCTAGAGAAGACATGGA
This sequence comes from Pseudogymnoascus sp. VKM F-4517 (FW-2822), assembly GCA_000750875.1. NCBI lineage: Eukaryota > Fungi > Ascomycota > Leotiomycetes > Thelebolales > Thelebolaceae > Pseudogymnoascus > Pseudogymnoascus sp. VKM F-4517 (FW-2822). The sequence continues at coordinate 28,084 of JPKA01000209.1, read as the reverse complement.
CATTCTTGAGTCTATGGCCTCCGATGGCAAGCAACAGCGTGTCAACACGCCTTTATGGGGACATGACTTGGTAAGTTTATATCATCTGCTTAAGTACTGCGCTTACGTTATTTCCTTAGGGCTTTGATGATTGGTATGGTCCTGGCAATAAGAATGCACCCAAGAAGTAGTTTATGCATTAGATAATTGGAATTGATGATAATACTCGGATTTAAGTTAATCTATCTGCCTCGTAGATCGCGCGCGTACTAAGCCAGCTGCTGGATGATGAGCAGGTTGCCATTGCTAGGAAGAGTAACTTTGTCCGCTATTTGCTGGGGCAGCGGTGGCGTTCCAATAGCGGGGAGAATGGCCAATGTGATCGTAGTGCCGCGGAACTTAAGGAGAGTTGGAAAGATGCGGTAGATGTATGTTGTCGTATCAGCAAGGTAGCCAGTTGATTCAAGGACATGCGAAGGCATTGTCGACCTACACAGAGGATCAATAGAGCTCCAGAGTAAGCTTGGAGTCCATCGTCATGTGGAGAACCCGGGCCTAAAGTGCGCAAATACACACAAACAATCGGCACAATGCGGGGAAAGCGGGGAAACCCCTTGTTAACCGCATGGAATTTTCCCCACCGGGCAACACAACCACAACGGTACCGCTGTGGTCTAGAGCCTGTACGTTACTACACCCCACATTCCCCACACTATGACTACTATGGAGTAGATATATATATCTTGACAGAGCCGTCAACCACAATAACCATTTCCAACTGCGCATTTACCATTTTGTTCGATATGTCTAAGGAGACTGTCACTCACCACGAGCTTGCCTCGGCACAGATAATGACGCCGTTTGTAGAGAATGCAGAGTTAGAGAAAAGGTATTATATGTAGGAAGCGTGATGAGATATCAAACGCTTATAAGTCTACAGAATTCTTCGGAAGGTCGACCTTCGCCTGATTCCGGCTCTGTTCATCATGGTGAGTTTCTCGTTCACAGGATAGCTAACGTTGCGCTGATACCCCCCATTGTAGTATATTCTCAATTGTAAGGGAGATAGACCCCGTTGATAGAATTTAAGGTTGACTAACTTCATTTTGAAAGACCTCGATCGAAACAAGTATGTATTGGTATTACTGCTACAAACTCTTTACCTAACTTTTCCATAGTATCGGAAATGCGAAAGAAGCTGGTATGGAAAAAGACTTGCAGCTCTCTTCCTCTGACTACTCTCTCGCTCTTTCCATTTTTTTCGTTGGATATCTCCTTCTAGAAGTTCCCAGCAACATGATACTTAGCAGGACGAGACCTAGCCTGTATCTCCCCTCTCTTATGGTAACCCTTCCCTTCTTTCCCCATGAGATATAACACATACTAAAATACCATAGTTGACCTGGGGCTGCCTCGTGTGAGTTGAAGGCTTCAATTGTCTATTGATATAGCGCGGACTTTCTAACAAGAAGAGCAGTATAGCTTATGTTGGCGTAAACTCCAAGGAGGCTCTTGTTGGGTTACGGTTCTGCCTTGGTCTCGTGGAAGCTGGATTTTTTGTAAGCATCCTTTTGTGATACCTCTATCAAATGCTCATCAAGAACTAGCCTGGGGTACTTCTGTTTATGAGCAATTGGTACAAGAAAACAGAACTCGCACGTCGCTTCTCAATTTTTTATTGCGCCTCACTTGTATCAGGTGCCGTTGGTGGCCTCATTGGTGAGTAGGCAGCCTTCAGCCTGTCAGTCTATATCTTTATATCTGACACGCTCTTAGCTGGCTTGATTGTGGATCATCTGCAGAACCGGGGGAGTCTGCCTGCATGGAAGTGGCTATTCCTAAGTCAGTGCAAACGCCATGCTTAATGTTGTTCCGTGCTAATACTGGTTTAGTTGAGGGTGTTCTTACTATAGGATGCGCAATCATCGCAATGTAAGTTCATTTAATAGCACTCGTTGGCAAAGAGCTGACCGCTGTGGAGGTTCATCCTTCCCGATTTCCCTGCCACAACGAAGTGGCTCACAGAGGAAGAGCGAGAGTACGCCATTCGCCGTTTAGAGGAGGACAATAACTCCAGTCAAGCCCAAGGAATCACTCATCTTCAGAGCTTTTTGTATGCTGTTAGAGATTGGAGGTGAGTATTTTCGGAGACAACATAACGGCCCCTCTAACTTTAGCATAGGACTTGGTTGTTCATGGTTGCCCAGAGTCTATGCACCTGCGCTGGGACAATAACTTACTTTATTCCAACCTTAATGGCAAGTCTAGGTTACACTGGCAACAAGATTCAATATGTATGTTTGCTTCCGTCTTTCCTCAATATGCCATGCTAACTGGGATTCAGATGACAATTCCAATATGTAGGTACTATGACACTTTGTCGTGGCTCCTCTAACCAAGAACACAGACTGTGTTGCTCTCGTCATAGTTCTCATCTGCTGCTTCTCATCAGACCTTCAGAATGAGCGGCCTAAACATATTATGGTTATGGCTCTTATATCGACCATTTCTTTGATTATCGTCGCCGCTATCGAGGACCCAAAGGCCCGATACGTATTTTTGGCATTTGGTAAGTGACTTTAATAGTTGTTAGGGCATTATTGACCTCTACGATTTAGGAGCCGCTGGCATATGGTGTTGCAGTCCATTGACGCTTAGCTACCTGTCGAACATAATTTGTCGTCCTATGGAGAAACGTGCTGTCAGCATTGGCATTGTCAAGTAAGTCTCGAATCAATATTTGACTACATCAGCTAATGTATTATGCAGTGCTCTGGCAAACCTATCCTCTATATAGTAAGTCTATTGTCTCACCTTCTCTGCGAAGCTTGCGTTAACCAATATGACTGTAGTGGATCGTATATTTGGCCCTCTAGTAGCGCCCCAAAGTATATTCCTGGTTTCTCCGTCAGTATCGCTCTGATGGCATGTTGCATTGCCACTGCTTTTGTCCTTATGACACTTACCAAGAAGTATCCATATGAGTTAACAAAGGATGGCGGCGTTAACGATTCGGCACAGTTCACGAAGGCTGAGAAAATTGGAGAGGTATAAAAATGACTTGATTTCTCACATAGGACGTCATTTACACAGAGCTAAAACAAATATGTCAGACCCCAAATACGGGTGGTAGTTGTAGTAGTAATATTATAAATTGACAAATTGATAGACACATCACTTTTATTAAATATATTGTGTATAATTTAAAATTGTCCCTATCTTATGAAAACACAATCGGAACACCCATGAACCCACCACGTATGTCAGCGAAAGCTATAGTAGAAACTGGACTTGTAGTGCCTACTTAAATCTCCGACATGATGACACGGAAGGTAACTTTTGCTTGCTCGGAAATTTTGTGGTGCCATCCTTATGAAAATGTTCCGTTCCTACTCGTCCAAACTGTGGACAAAAATGACCTTCCAAGGGTCGGTTGCACCCTTGCGTGATTTATGGATATGGAGCTCTATTCATTGTATTGCGATTTGCTTGAAGCATTAGATAATGTTGATAGAATCTGTCTCGACACTGAAGGGATCGTGGAAACCTCTTGATCGTAAATAACGTATTTCACATGCGAGCGGCGCACCCAAGCGAGCGGCGCACGAAAACACCAAAATTGACTATTACTGCCTACTACTACACCACCACCCTACATAATGACCCTTATTCAACTGTAATTAAATCCTCGTGCCTTGTACATGTACAGGAGTTGTAGCCTATAATACTACATAAGCCACAGCGCTTCTGTTAGCCCTTAGAGCCTACCTACCGACTACTCTCACTTACTACCTCTGTACAGATTTAAGCATTAACCTTAGCAGTCTAAAGGATATCCTCTCCCTCTTATATAGAGAGACTACCCCCTTGCATTATACGCCTCTTGCGCTTCCTTTCCCTCCTCTTTTTCTGTTCATTTGCTGCTTGTAGAGCCTTAACTTCTGCCTTAAGTAGAATAGCAGAATGCATCATCATTTTAGCCCTTTTAACAAGGTAGCTAACAGCATCATTAATTAAGGTAGGAGAGCTGTTCTAATGTTATACAATGCAGTTCTTAATGTGCTCTGTTTAAAAGTTAAGCTCCTTTATAGTTTAAGGAGTCTTTAAATTAAGCTCCCTTATAGTTTAAGGAGTCTTTAAAGTCTAATTATCACTCTTAACTATAAGAGGAGTTAGGGTCCTTAAGTGTAGATTTAAGTAAGAGAGGACATTCTGCAGCTTATATAGAACTAGCCCTATAGCTTAGAACCTACTCTTAATGTTCTGCTCTATAAATGTAGCTTTAAATGCTTCTTTAAATGTAGAGAGGAACTTAAGCTTTATAATATAGTTTAGCTAGTTCTGTATAAAGGTTTTAATCTACTTTCTATATAAAAGCTTTAGTAGCGTAAAGTAGCTTATATTAAGAGGCTAAAGAATGTATAATAAGTATAGTAGCATATAGAGGGTAATTATCTTCTGTTCTATATAGTAGTGTTAAAATTAAGTAGAGAGGTAGCTCTTATACCTATTAAGAATAAGAAGGTAATAGGTTCTAACTATACAAGCATTTGTATGCTAATTAAAGTGTTAAATCTACTTATACCTAATTAAATTTAAAGTCTACTTATTCTTACTTAGTGTAATTACCTAGTTATATAGCAATCCTAAGTCCTTGTACTATGTAGAGAGGTAATTCTACGCTTTAAAAATAATAAATAGTAGGAGTGCCTATCTATACAAATTAACACCTTAAATAATCAACACTTACTCTCTATTTCTAGGCTATATAGTCTTTAGACAACTCTTTACTTCTAAGCTTGTAACTACCTTTACAGTAGTAATAACTCCTATTGCAAAACCTACTTCATTAAAGTTGTAGATATCCTACTCTAGGATTCTATATTTTGCAACTATATTCTATATAAAGGAGAACTACCCTTTAATTATCTTAAGATCTTTACATTTTGCTTGTTTATAGTTATACTTTTAACTAAACTTTGCTTTAAGTTCTATACAACACGTTATAAAGCTTGTAGCCTAGTTCTTTCTAATAGGACTCCTGCCTTGTTTAGAGAGTAGTAGGTCTGCTATTTCTTGCACAGCTTGCAGCTAGGGCAGAAATCCATGCGAATCTAGGTTAAGGATATACTAAACGAGAGCTAACTCTTCATATAGAGTCAACTTACGTAAGTTAGGAGTACAGTTGCGTTAAGGAGTAACACTATAAACGCGTCGTCGAAGTGTTGTTTTAGAGACATCGTACAACATTGCAGCAGCTCGAACACTTTGAATATAGCCTTGTTTAATTAATTGAATAGCTAGAAGTATCCTACCCTCTTGATTAGAGGATTTTGGTTGAGTTGGTGGTGCCATTGTTAATTGAAGTTAGGTTGACGCGTTTTTGGTGTTTTCGTGCGCCGCTCGCTCGGGTGCGCCGCTCGCATGTGAAATACGTTACTGAATTTAATTTCTAGTCTTGGCAATTACCTATGGGTATGCGAAATAGCCAAGTTTTCCCGCAACATCATATCTAGCCTTGTATACTTCTCCAATGTTGACCGGGTAGTAATGCTCAGGTTTATAGCAAGGTAGAGTTTCTTCCTCGAGAGGAATCTGTTGGGAATTTGTGATAACGGTGCCGAAGCCTCGAGCCTACCGTGGGATTGCCAAGCCGAGTAATACAGTATAATGAAATGGTGTAAGTTTTTCTTGACGATGATAGGTGTTGTCAAAGGATGTTTCTCCACTGCCTCTTTGTACGACTTGCCTTCAGTGTTGCTAAAGTCGAGGTTCAAGACTACGGCAAACTGGAATGGATCAAAATCAACAAGGCGACCATCGGGGCGGTTCCCAAATTACAGTCACATGACTATATAGGCAATATCATGTGATGCAGCCAGATATACTTGGCCAGACCGTCAAGGCTGGTCAAACGAAGTATGGCAATCACCTATTTTCGAATTTCGATCACAAAGTGTAGTAATTTATCGTGACTCGGTCGTTCACTCACCAGATACCAGGATCCCTGAAGTACCCGGCCAGATCTATTACAGCCACGGACGAGTTGAACAAGTCGCCAATGACGCTCGGTCAGGGAAGGTGAGGATCTGACCATGAGGGAGGATCTAGACTGTTGTGTGTGGACTGTGGGATGTGGACAGTGCAGAGCTGACTATGGGGAGTGCAAAGGTGGACTGGTGGGACGTGAAGGTGGACATGTTTCAGCCTTGGGAACTAATTAATTTGTGCCGCGGCTTGCGCTGTATTTAGTTGAAGTGGACAATGGGGACCGAATTCCACCTGGCGCAAAAGCCGACTCCGCACTCCGAAGATTGTAAGGTGGACATCTGTGGATACATCGAAAGTGAGGTTAGTCGTATCCGTCACGATCGTGGGCTCCCCGGCTTGGTCCAATGGACATAGAATTGTAAATATTCATGGTGATGCCTGGCTCTATTATAACCTCCGCGCATTCCAGTTGCCCCGACTCTCGTATCTCATAATCATTCCTTCTATTCAGCTATTTACGAGATTATACCTTCACGTAGTCTTTCTCATTTTCAAACGTTGCACAATGGCCACTGTCGACATACTTGTAGGCTTAACTACCGACATTTCGAAGCATGCGACAACCCCAACAATGCACATTGACGCCCCACCCGGACAAGCAGCAACTGGGACGTCACCATCAGAACCGACCTTAAAACAGCTTACAATAGAAGAAAAAGTCCAATTGCTATCTGGCATAGATTTTGTTAGCACTGGGGCTGTTCCTCGTGTCGGCATTCCAGGATTGAAGGTTGGTCTAAATACAGTTACCTCGAGACATGATAACCGCTGACGATTATGTTCTCACAGCTTGTCGATACTGTGAATGGCGTCAAAGGCAGCGATCTTCACAACGGAACTTCGACATTATGTTTCCCGAGCACAGGATGTCTAGGAGCAACCTGGAATCGGGAACTGATCACTCGCATGGGCAAAAAATTGGCTGCGCAAGCAAAGTCCAAATCCGCCCAAGTAATATTAGGGCCTTCCATGAATATGCATCGTGATCCTCGTGGAGGCCGAAACTTCGAATTTTTCAGTGAAGATCCGCTACTTACGGGAGAACTTGCTGCAGCACTAGTAAATTCCATTCAATCGGAAGGAGTTGGTGCGTGCCCAAAGCATTTTGTAGGCAACGAGTGTGAGACGAAGAGGAGAATACAAGATGTTGCCGAATCTTTAGACGGGAGGGCGATGCGAGAGATATATCTGGCATCGTTCCAGATAATGCTTCGCAGCTCCGATCCTATGGCTCTCATGACAGCGTAAGGCACCTCTAATTCTGGGTGTGATGGAGTTTGCTAATTCTGGACAAGGTACAACAAAGTTGATGGCACATATTGTAGCGAAAACATCCCATTGATAAAAGATATCCTTCGAAGTGATTGGGGTTATAAAGGCTGTGTCATGTCCGATTGGTACGGAACCAACTCTGAGATTGCAGCTCTTGAAGCAGGTCTAGATCTGGAAATGCCAGGCCCATCCGTTTTTCGGGGCGCATCGCTGATAACAAATGTCCAGAACGGGACAGTGGATGAAAAGCTAGTAGACCAACGAGCTGCAAACGTCTTGCGGCTAATTGAACGAACTGCAGAAAGCCACTCGATGGAACCGGAAATGTCTCTTGATGATGAATCAGGAAACTGTTTGGCCAAAGAAATTGGGACAGAAGGCATCGTTCTGCTGCAGAATAGGAAGTCGGTGTTGCCTTTGCAGAAAACTCAGAAGTTGGCTGTGATCGGATCCGCTGCAACTACTCCGCCAATATCTGGAGGTGGCAGTGCAGCTGCGCCGCCTCAGTATCTGCAACGGCCGATTGATTCGATTAAAGCACTACATTCAGATCCAGAATTAGTGAAAGGCTCTAGAGGTGTGAAGGTACATGCTACTATTCCAATCTGTGCCGAAGAGCAAATGTTTGCTCGAAATGGCGAGCATGGCGTTGATGTGAGCTATTTCAACGATGGGCTTGAAATGCCAATTATCGAAGAATTTCAAAAAATTCCTCGGATTGTCATGCTCGGTCGAATCAAACCAGGCTTGAAGGCAGAAGGATTTCATTATGAGATGTCCACTACTCTCATCCCTACTACTTCTGGGTTACATACTATTGGAATTCAGGCTACTGGTTCTTTTCTTCTCAAGGTTAATGGGAAAGACGTAAGTATAGCCCCGTATATCCTCTTCCAACTAGTTAACACTTCATTCCAGGTTCTATCCGAGAAAGTCTCTGGAGTCACAGTTGAAGACTTTCTCTTCAAGCCTACACGCCTTGAAGTTTGCTGCCAAATCACAATGAAGGCAGGCATACCCTACTTCATAAAGCTGGTTGTCCAGCCGCATAAGCCAGCAGCAATGACAGGCGAGCCATTGGTACATGCGGCCAAGCTCTGCTATATAGAGGAGTATTCTGATTGTGACTCAATCTCTGAAGCTGTAACCGTTGCAGAGAACGCCGATACAACTATCATATTCGCAGGCCGAAATTCGGAATATGAATCCGAAGGGTACGATATGCCTGAAATCACTCTCCCCGCCAACCAAGTGAAGATGATCAAAGAAGTGGCAGCCGCAAGTCGGAGAAGTGTGCTTATACTCCATTGCGGAAATCCAATTGATGTGCGAGACTTCATTGACGATGTTGACGCAATTATCTGCGGCCATTTCTTGGGCCAAGAAGGGGGCAATGCTCTCACTGAGGTTCTGTACGGCAAGGTGAACCCAAGTGGTAAGCTTGCTGTAACTTGGCCTAAGAAGTTGGAGGATACACCCTCATATCAATCTTTCCCAGCTGCGGAAACGACTCGGGGATGGGAGATTTCTTGTGATGAAGGCGTGCAAGTGGGATACCGCCATAACTGGGTTAATCCACCTCAGTTTGCCTTTGGATTCGGATTATCATACACATCATTTGAACTTTCATCTCTCAAAGTTACAAGAACCAGCACAGAAACCGCTGTTGGCGACGACGAAATCATAGTGGAGGTAGTCTTATCCAACATTGGATCCGTCAGTGGTGCGGAGGTTGTGCAAGTATATGTCGAGGATGTGGCCTCGTCTATCCCACGACCATCTCGAGAGCTGAAAGCTTTCGATAAAATTTACCTCGAGCCACAAACTTCGGAGGCTATCAGATTTTGCATCAAAGAGAAGCATGCCTTTAGTTACTGGAACGAAGAGGACAAATGCTGGCGTGCGGAGGCGGGTGAGTTTAGGATACACGTTAGTGATTTGGTCACGCAAGTTCATCTTAAAGATGACTTTTCTTGGGGAGGGCTTTAGGTGTTAGATTCACAAGAACTACTTTATATTGCTGTATTTATGTTGCCATATTTGAACCTTTAGAGCGTATATATTCGAGACATTGGATAAAATTGTTACCATCTGGCGTTGCTATATTGCGCAAGCACTGGACACGATCTTTAAAACTATATACACACTATCAAATAGTACAAAGTAAGTAAAACTAGAGCATCATTATTCTATTCTACTATAAAGTGACCTTTACTATGCCAATAACGATTTCTATATCGTTTCCCTCAGCAACCAACGCCCCATTTTTAGAAGTGTTTTTTTCAGTAGAGTCTAATCGCCAACCATGGGGCGGAGTTACCTCACAGTGAGTTCCTTTCGGAATCGTTACCCGAATTTGTCCTTTACTTTGTCCATCTTGTATTCTTAATGACATTTGTATGATACCTGCCACTGTTTTCAGAGTAACATCGACCTCTGACAATCCAACAAGCAGCGGCTTAACGCACCATCTCTTCCACCCCGGTTCAAGTGGCATTAAACCACCGAGATACTGTGGTAAAAGAAATGTTGGCCAACTTGACCAACCATGAGCGAGCGAAGTATCGTGTCCAAATGGCGTGCCGTCGGATTTCATTGCTTCCCAGTGTGCGCCAGAATAATTGACGTTAGATGGGTTCGCCATCATGCCCCAGACGTGCTTGATAAGTCTCACTGCTGCCTCAGGATCATTGTCAATAAAATGAGCCTCGGCTGCAAAACCAGTAGCATAAGGACTAATAATCTTAGTCCTATCCCAACCTTCGATGTCCTGGTAAGCGGTAGGGTTTGCAGTATAGTCAGTTATTAACCGGTCTGACTTTGGTGGCGCAATACCAGTTGAGACAGCGTAGGCATTCACATCTTGGCAGATACCCAATGGATTCGATGTGCAACTCATCTTCATCACTTGTCCTTTCTCGCTCCACAGGTGCTCCTCGATGCTGAGTTTTAGCGGTTCTAAACGGCTTGTATAGCAATCGGCCATAGGAAATACGCCGCTCATTCTTGCCATTGAGGTCAACGCCTCATAATACGCCAAATTTATCTTAGCAGAAGCTCCAAAAATAGGGCCACCCATGGGGAACCAGTCCACTGAAAAAGAGTCAGTAATAAATAAATGGTGGAATGATCTGTGGCATACTTGAAAGTGGTGGCGGGGCAACAACCAAGCCGCGGTGATCCAGAAACGTCTCAGTGAATTGTAAAAGCTTCTCCAACTTATGCCAAACCTCATGAACAATGTTCTCGTCGCCAGTATGCAGCCAATAGTCCTTGATTGCTGTTATTAACAACAGTGAATAACTCAGAGAGTAAAATTTGTCAGTTGGTGGCTCCGCATTTTCATCATGAAGAGGTGCTTGTGCTGGGGAAAGATTTCCCAAATACCCGTCGGACGTCTGGTGGCTTGTCAGAAGCTCAATGCTACCCCGAATAGCCTCAAAACGGCCTGTAGAATAATAAAGTGATCGTCCCATAACGTAGAGATCCCCCCCAAATACAGCTCGATCTCTTTTTGCACCATCTAAAGTACAGGCAGCCTGATTTGTGCCAACGGCAAAATCAATCATTGTGCGCTGCTTGTTCTCTGGAAGGAAGTCGTTCTCGTATAAGATTTTGCCATCCTTGGCGGCAACGACTAAATTGCGGTACACAGCTATGTAGGATGAAGGTCCACCAAATGCGATTGATCCAGAATTGTTAGGAGAACCTCCTAGGATAGGGCGGATGTCCAGATCGTCTAGAGCCGCAACTAAATTGCCATCTATCTCTAGCACCACAGAAGCGCCAATGGTAGAGACCTTGACAGCAATCCAATTGCCTAAATTTTTATCCCCTAAGCTCCATGATCCCCGGGGTGTGCTTGAGAAAACACTGTTGACATGGGATAACCCTTCGAACGCAACAATCAAGCGTTTTTCAAGATCCAGACAGAATATCAGTCCATTTGCAACCATATGAATCCCCCAGCTTGCACCCGACTGCTCTATTAGAACATCAAACTTGACTGTTATATCGGTCCAGCGTGTGCCTTGTCTACAAGGGGCCCAATGTTGACCGAAAACTCTCGTACCACTTTCCGTGACTTCCCAACTTGGAAGGGTTTCTCCTGCTGCCATAGTACACATCTCGACGGTCCTGGACCCATTGTTGTAAATATTGTTCAAGGTTTCATCTGAGCATCTGAATGAAGAGGATATCGCTGGTGTCTTCTGACGTAAGTCACGGAACCCAATGACTGAGAAAGTGATACTGGAGTTCGGTGTCTGTAGGATGACCTTCTGGTATCTTTGTGACTGTTGAGTATATCTGGCCTCTAGTTTTGTAGGCGCATCGGAAGCCTTAAATATATAACTTTCCCGACGGTATGTGTTCATGGCATTTGAGAATAAGAAGAATGGCCCGTCACCTATTATTATTAGCCTCGTCAGTCGGATCAATACAATCAATCCTTGCATACCTTGCTCGTTATCAATACCCTCCCGTGTCTCGCTATATATAACATCGAACTTCAGAGTCTCATTTTCACTAGTCGCCATTGATATTTCAAAAACAGGTACACCTCCTTCACATCGTCCGTAGTCCAAGACGATCTCTCCACAGGATCCGCCGACATTGGATATCGAGATTGGCGAGTACACCTCCCCAGTAAGGAAACCACGACGGTTTTGAAAAATGGCGCATACCACTAAGCCATCGTCTCTTTGGGTCGCTGACCAGAACGAAAAAATATTGGTTAGAAATTCTTGAGAACAAAGCGCTACTCGGTTGAACAATGCGACGAGAGGCAATGATTTATCATGTTGGGTGAACAAATAAGAGGCCATTCTTGACCTGTGGTGTGATAGTCCTACCAACCGGGACTAGAATTAGCACTTTTATTTCATGCTTCGACTTAGGCGTTATTAACTATATATTGTGAAATTTTTGAGGAGGGGAATTTTGAGCTATTCAACTATAAAGATTACTGTGTATGGAGGAGGCCCGCTGATAATGCGATGACTTAAATGGGGTCACTTCTGGTCCATTGACGTGAGCCGGACGTGATTGGCACGGAACATCCTCGGAACAACTGGCGGATCCCACAGACTCCATAACCCCAGCCGTTAGTGCGAGGGGGAATTGTCCACTACACTACAAGTGTCACCCATTCGCCGCCTGTCCACTTTCAACTGTCCACCTTCATGGAAAAACACGTTCACCCCTTACTCTCATTCCTCGCTGGCCTACCAAACCTCTACACAGGTGGACAAAAACAGGGACAATATTGCAAAGAGGACCGATAATGCCGCCAGTATCTCTAGCATTAGGCATCTCGACACCATCAACGACCTCTTTCGTCTGTTCGCAATGCCAGAAGAGCTTCAGTCGGAGAGAAAATCTTTCCCGGCATCTTAGAACACGTAGGTGAAGGTTTTGTGGCGCTGTATTAATGCATTATTTCCCGTCTCAGTCCATTCTCCTTCTTTTCCAGTTTGTTGCAGTCTGAGCAGAAGCGATACAACCCTAGGGTCATACCTGTTAGCTCAAAGATATATTGCACGCATAGAACGCGTACAACAACTGATTAATGGAGACTCATAGACCGGTCGATAAATACACATTCATGTTCCATATGCTCAAAAACCTTCACCAGAAGCGATATTTTAAAGAGGCATGAAGCATTACACCTACGGAATGATGATATTACCAATGCGGTTGGCGAATGTACCAGAGTCAGTAAAAGGAGAAAGAAGGACCTGACAGAAACAATCAATAGCTCCCATCTGAGCACAACGCCCGAAACCCACACTTCTCCGTCCGATGCGACACTTCTTAGACAGGATCACTCTCCAAACGTTCTGCAACATGGCACCGATAACAGCTCCAGTCACTCAATTCAAGCCGCCCATTCCGACATTATGCTCTCTAGTTCTCTTGGGGATACTCCAACTCAGTCTGGTTTAGAAACAACCGACGCGGCGTGGGATCACGTTCCAAACGTACCATTCGACTTTTCCTTCTTGCTTCCTCCTAACCCATATGTCCAAGGTAGAACCGTGGACAACTGGTTTACAGGAGAATTTTACTCGGCATTGAACGAGACTAACATTGGTTGGGATGACGCTGATACATCTCTGGCCCCAGTACTATCGACCGATCGATGGAATGCGAGCAGAAATAGGCAGGAAAATCCTCAGTATAACAGTTTCCAGTCCGCGAATAGTGGTCCTCACATAACGAGGCTATCTGAGGCTACGCCGCCTGATACTTCTGCAACAGGACATACGACCTGGGCACCTTCTGCACTGAACGAGGTATCCGACAAGGATGGATGGCCGTTTGCATGGAACCCAAGATCGACTCAGATTCTGACGACCGAACTGATATCTATTGCGGCCGATGACCCTCTATACCTGACTCACAATCCCAAGTACAATATCTCTGTTAACACTTATCAAGCCATTATCGATTGGTTAGATTGGACACATGATCATCGCTTGGCCAAAAGCTCACCTCCTCTAAACATTCCAAGCCTAGATGTTATGAATCTGTTCATCGGACTCTTCTTTCAGCATTGGCATCCCCAGATGCCTGTCCTTCATTTGGCCACTTTATTGGTGGATGAAGATCTTCCTCCCGCCCTGTTAGCCGCCATGGTCATCATTGGCGCCACATACAGTCATCGGAGGCATACGAGATCATTTACTATTACGCTTCTTGATCGGGTGAGACGCGGATTGTTAATGAATTTGGAATACGACAATGGGCTAGTAAAAGAGCCTATGATTATCTACACTTTTCTTCTACTTTGTCATACGGGCCTGTGGTGGGGGAACAACCGTTCCTATGAGCTTGCAGAATCTCTACGGGGGTCTGTGGTGGATCTATGCCGGCGCAAGGGTTTTAGCAATGATTTTCGACGGACTTCGAACTTGAATCAGGATACGGTAGCAGCAAACGGCCTCGAAATTCGATGGAGAGACTGGGTGATTGATGAAAGTCAAAAACGACTCTGCTGGGCTGTTTACATGCTCGACTGCCAGTTCCCAACTCTGCTCAATTTGCCTTCTACCATCTCTCGAGGCGAGTTATCTAGACTCGAGTGTCCATGCGATGAAGAGTTCTGGCAGGCTCCATCAGCACGACATTGGAAACGCTTACTCGGGCCAGCCTCTGTCCCTCCCTCAATATCTCTCACTACTGCAGCTTCCGGTTTCATTGTGCCACACATAGCTGACATTACTGATACGCGAGGGTTACAGAACGACAGGCGCGACTGGCAGTCTGAGCTTTCTCCTATGAAGCTTAACCCATGGAGCCAATTTATTGTTCTTCTTGTGATAGTAAGCCAGATTTATGAATACTCTCAAGAAGTAGTACTTGCGGGGAAGATTTGTGGCGGCGATGTTTTATGTGGCAATGGAGGTATAGCTGGCGACTCTACTGATCGCACGGAATATTCTACGGACAATGCCAGCCAAATAAGAGAAATGCTAGGGGGCCCTTCAGAGACAGATGGATGGGCCATCTGGAAGCACCTTGCTAAAAGAAAGATGCAACTCTTAGGTGACAAACCCCAACTCCTATTTTTCATTATCACATATCATGAAGATGGTTGTAGTAACATCCCCATAGAATCACTTAACAGGTGGAGTGAAACATACGGTCAACCTTCCAGAAATGTACCGCCGCTATCCAATTCGTCGGATCATTTCCAGGACACGTCTATTTTACTCTATAACCTTGGCCGACTGCTCCTTGAGATACCGCTCACCGACCTTCAAGATGCAATTGGCAGGTCTGGGCCTTCAAGGGTTCCGGAAGCAATGTTAAAATTATCAAATTGGGTCAGACTGTCTCCTCGGTCACTGGATGCGGTACTCCTATGTATAGAAATGATTGATTCACTCGCGCCAGTCAATCACAACTCATCTGCCGAAAAACACTCGGCGGTGAGGTACAGTATCCACAGCATTATTACTGTCTTCCTCTGCCATGTCACTCTTTGGGCCTTCATCAATGTCGCGTGTAGAGAACAAAAACAGAGGCTTATGCATTTGATCGAGACTAACCATAAAATAAACTCCGGTCACTTTACTGCGGTGGTAAAGAGAGTTTTAATCGATAATGACGAAGGTAGCCCGAGTGGCATGGTTTCTTCGTCGGATGCTTCGAGGTTAATACTTATAAGCGCAGCAGAGGTGCTTACACGCATGGGTACCTGGGGTGCATCTTTGGGCTTGGCTGTGTTACTATATAAGAGGGCAGAGATGTAATTGGGACACGTTATCTCTTCAATTATTATATTGAGACGGTTCGAAAAATAATTTAGATAACAATAATATTTTATAACCCACTCGGGGAAACGAGCTGCATCAGACTAGATTGTAGTGATTGTGGGGTGGACTTGTAGCGCCATCCGAAGCCATGGCACCCACGATTTAGATCCGGTTCCCTTTCAGCATATCTGCGAAGGAATCAATTGACGGATGAACGCTAAACAAATAATATCCTGAACGTAGTCGCTGCAAAAATAAACAACTGCTTTAATTAGTTACCAAACTAGCATAACATGACGCCCCACATGAAAAGAGGCCACATTGATGTCCACTTTCTCGCCCCATTATTGTCCACCTACGGCGGCCCGTCTTGAATGTCCACTTCTGGTTGCCACGCGTTCAGTTAGTGTATCCTGCTGTCCCCATTTCCTCGACTTCCCCACAAACCCCGCCTCTGGGGATAGCTTTGTCTCACCCTTGTTTGTATTCCGGGGATGTTCAATGCACCTCATTAGCAGTTCTCCGCATAGAGCTTTCCGTATCTGCGAAGTGGCGTCGATAGGAAGTTGTTCAGGGTGACGGCGTTGGGTGCTTTATTAAGGAGCTGTACCTGCTGCTGTTCCTATGCCATATCTCACATCGATACCCATACATAATTCAACCCAGCTCCAAAAACAACTCTACCATGTCGACGTCGGTAAAGGGGAAAGACGAAACTGTTGTTGAGATGGTGGAGAACTCCCTTTCAAACTCTGATCAAATGGCCAAGGTCGCGGGGTATGAATTTATGGAGGCTGAGAAACAAATGACCATATGGCAAGCTGCAAAAGCACACAAGCGTATCCTTTTCTACTGTAAGTCGGCCAACTGATACTGAGTATTAACCATATCTGTCTGGTTCCTACCTACATGAGTTGGGGCTGCATTTCTGACGAGAGATTCAGGCACTGTGCCATACCTCTGTGGCATGACTTATGGCTACGATGTTATTGCGAATGGAGCAACCCTCGCGATGCCTAGTTTTTTGCTGTACTTTGGAGCTGTCAACTCAGATGGTAATCTTTTCATCCCCTCCATCTGGACCTCACTCTGGGTAGCCATGACCAACCTTGGCCAGGCCTTTGGCTCGTTCGCTGGTGGTCCTCTTGCACATCGATTTGGGCGTCGATACATCATCATGGCTTTTGCTATTGTGAGTATTATCGGTGTTGCTCTCCAGTTCACCGCAACAACTCGAGGCGTGTTGCTCGGAGGCAAGATTATAAACGGTTTTGCTGTGGGTGGGCTGCTCGCCGTAGGAACGACTTATGCATCAGAGGTAAGGATAATCAAGATTACACAGCACCATATGCGCTTTTTTTCTGACTATATAGGTGGCTCCACTACGTCTACGAGCGCAAATTCAGCAGGGCTTGGTCTTCTGTTCTGTAGTCATGCAGGGCGTTGGTTTGGGCGTCATACGGGCATTTGTAACTAGAATGGACCCTGCTGCGTTTCGCATAGTATTCGGCCTTCAATGGGTAGTTGGATCGTTACCTTTGCTTGCGTTCTTTGTACCAGAGTGAGTGCAGCCGCTGAAATATATTCCACTACTCCATCTAACTCTCTCCGTCAGATCACCCACTTGGCTTCTTTCTCGTGGTCGAACGGATGACGCAAGGGCCTCATTGAATCGTCTATATAACATGAACAATATCGAACAACGCCTAGATGCTCTACAGACCACATTGACCGCAGAGACATTGGGCGAGAAAGCAGGCTCCTTCGTTGAATGCTTCAGAGGCACAAACTTGAAGAGAACTGCTACAGTGTCCCTTCTATTTTTTGGAAGCGGTGGTCTAATCGGCGCATCTTTCCTGAGTCAAAATATATATTTCCTGCTTACTGTAGGTCTAGAAGCTGTGCATTCTTTTGACATTGGCATAGGAGGGTTCTTTTTGGCTTGTGTAGCTATTGCCATCGGCTGGATTTTTACCGATGTCATTGGACGAAGAAGACTCTGGCTTGTTGGCGTCTCGGGTAATGCTGTTGCAATGGCAGTTATTGGTGCTCTATCGTTTGATTCCTCGAGAGGTGGGCTTTGGGCCATTGCTGTCTTGATGTGAGTCGTCCACTTGTTACTTATTCATCTTTCATATTTATTCAGCGTTGCTATGAGCGCATAGCTAACGTGTCACCTAGGAATGTCCTCATCTCGTTCCAAATCTACACCTGCGTCTCGACTTCCTGGACTATGGCGCCCGAACTCTCATCATACCGCTTGCGGCAGCATACCCAGTCATTCGGCTACATCATTCAAGCACTTTCTTCGTGGTTATTCCAATTCGTCGTGCCATAGTTAGTATTCTTCATGTCCATACTGTCTCGTCTCTGTTTCGAATTTCTATATATCATGTGATGAAGCGACTGCACTGATTTCGTGTTCAATCCGCGTCTTCACAAGTCGTCAATTTGCACCTAAGAGGTGGTTACTAAACTGACCTCCAAAAGCATGTACAACATCGATAGCGGCAATCTTGGAGCAAAAACCGGGTTTGTTTTTGCTGGTACCAGCGTCCTTCTCTTCTCCATCTCATGGTTTGTTATTCCTGAGACGGCTGGGCTTACCGTTGAAGACATTGGTACGCTATTACTTTCCCTTGCCGCATTCCATGTCAACGGGTTATCATTCACTATACATCAAACAATACGATTCTACTATATAGTAGACTTTCTGGATTTTGCTGGAAGGAACAACTTGCTAACATAAAAACTTTGCAGATGCCGCATATATAGATCGCGTGTCGCCGAGGAAGTTTCACCTCAGGAGGCAGGTGGCAGTTGGAGTATAATGGGGCGTCGGGGTAGTTTACAATATACGCCTCGTAATCTAGCATTAGTTAATTCATCTGCATGTGCAGAAAGAAGTAATACATCTACTGGCAGAATAAATATGGCGTAATCTGTGAACGGGATCATAAGAAGCAAGTACCCAACCACCATAATGTTCACATGAATGAATACCGTGATAGAAATAACTACAAAGTGTATCTTGAATAAATTTACTGCATAACCCTACTAATTCTAGTCGCATGTAGAGTTCTATACTTCGTACGAATCATTACTTCAATGACGTATATTTTAAAGAATTTGCTCTCTTTCTAACACTGAACAAAGCCACAGAAAGTGAGTTACTAATACTATCAACGTAGAAGCCATTTCTATCGGTTTGTAGGCATGGTTTAGATATCGCCTTCAGCTATAATAGTGACATCCGCCTCTTTCCGTTTAATACTGTTAATATCTTTGAATCAAGAAATATAACCTAAATAATAACGAATTCTAATTCTTTTTGCAAACCTTCAAGTTGCTTTTCATCCCACCCACTCACATCCCCAGCCTCAGGCACAACTGACCACTCGAATGGGCTTCCCGTCTTTGTGAGAACCTCTCCTATTCCACCTCCGTTTGCGAAAACATAATACTTCACGGCTACGCTATCAGCCGCACATCTCCATGCCATTCCAGCAGGTATGAAGACCGTCTCCATGGCCCCTACTATGGTTTCCTTCCCATTAATAACGACGCCCAGCAAGCCCTCTATGACTTGTATGACGTGATGGGTCTTTCCGAACTTAAATGTCGTCTTCTCAAGTCCTTTCCCATGGTGCAACTTGGAGCCCTCGGCGCAATATATCGAAAACTTGCCATCTGATTCCTTTCTTGTAGCAAGAGGTCGCACAACTGTACCACCAGTAACGAATTTCGGGCCTGTATCAGCCTTTAGGAAATATCCCCCGTTCTCACACACTCCCGGGAGTTGGGATTCAGTGCCATCCCAGGGTTGGGGGTCGAAAGAGGCCTTGTCGCGCACTGGGACCATATCAAATTTCTCTGTTGCAGCGATGAGTTTGGGGATGAGGACTTCGAATGGGTTACGGGAGTCCTGGGTAGGGAAAAGGGGCCCCGAAAAGGGCTCGCCGATGAAACGGAAAAACTAGGAAATGGATTAGTCAATGTAGTTTGAGAACAATGGTAGATATTAGGGAGTTTGATGATTAGAAAAATTCGGGCAGCGCTAGATAGTAGACTTGGTTGAGAAGCCCACTTACTTCTTCCCAGCCGCCAGGGATTATAAGCCCCAGGAACTCAGTGTGAGCAGATGCAATTTGGTATTGATGGATTGTGTTCTATATTGAGTTAGTTATTTACGCATGAATAGAACGAAAATAATATATCAAAGACGACTCACAGGTGGCACGCTCGCAAAATCTCCCGGACCTAAAGATCTTGCCGAATCGTTCGCCCAAAGGTTAAGCGTTCCCTTTAGGCACAGAAACACATCGTGTGTCTCTTTGTGATAATGGAAACCAATTGGGTTGTCAAACGTTCCGCCAGTACCAACTACAGCGAATGCGTTACTTGTCTCATTTGCCGTTGCGAGGAGGCGCATGGTACTCTTTGAAGTCGGGATGGTCCATAGCTCGCCAGTAAAGCAAGGGAGTTTGTACGGAGTAGACGAGCCAGGAGGCGTAGTGAGAGTTGGGATCGACTCGGACATGACTTTGAAATTGATTTAGAATAAAACTTGGGCATGAGACTTGAGAATCTTGGCTCTATTTATTATTTCGTAGAATATTCAATCGAAAGTCAAAAGTTCACACACCTGTCGAATGTATCTAGGCACTATGGACGTCGGGCTTCGGCCTTCGGGGTTGTCGATTCCTGACAGATCAAATGTGGACTGTTGCGTCCACTCCCTGTCCAATGCCAAGCAATTAGGTCCATGTCCACTCTCGGGATTCCTATCGGCAGATGGAACAATGTGGACCACCCCGTATGTCGTTGAAATGTCTACCTTCAACTTCGACGTTCTTCCGCCAGCAACGGCAATTGTCACGGTAGTCCTAGCACAGCGGATGTCGCTCTGTTATAGATCTTTTCGAGTTTAGTTTATATATGTTTTACACAATTTTTTTTAGTGAGAGAATTTTTGGATTCTTGATGAGCGAGTTCCATGACTCTATATCACCACAAGTCTTCTATTTGACCATCCAGGAGCACCATGGATACGATCGCGCAATTTCCCAGTAAAGCAATTGCTTCCATTTTTTTACCAACAGTGGAAGCTTTCAAACCACTCCTTATGGCGAATAAATCCGAGATTCTTTCAATTCCATCAACGACTTATTCATATGGGCAACACAAACGGCAACAACTGGATGTATATGAAGAATGTACCCATTCTTCATCTTCACCCATAATCATATTTTTTTACGGCGGAGGACTTAGCAGAGGCGATAAAATTGTGCCTCTTGTCCCGTCATCGCTAGTCTATCACAATCTTGGTGCCTTCTTTGCTAAGAAGGGCTTCACGACAATAATTGCCGATTATCGTCGAGTTACTGATGCAGCACTAGGCACAGGTGAAGATGCTGTTTTTCCATCTGGGGGCGATGATGTCGGAGCTGTCTTAGACTGGCTCGAATCCACGTATCTACGGTCTTGCCATGGCAAGACCCAAAAGCCGCGTCACATCTTTCTCATGGGCAATTCTGCAGGCGGTGTACACGTTTCTACGTATCTCTTGGATCCGCATTTTGACAAAAGAAGACAAGCTCTACGAGAGTCCCAACTCTGTTCTTTACGTGGTGCTGTGTTAATAAGTGTCCCTCTCGATTTCAAGGAGGCGACCCCTAATCGATCCGAAGTTCTTCAAACTTACTGGCCTCCGAGCCTATCTGGCACGCAGCAACAATCATCTCATGACCTGTTCTGTCCAAACGGTCTTCTGAGCACCCGCAAGGCCGGAAAGGAATCAACGAAGAAACTTCAGCCTGCGGATTTAGGCATACCGGATATTTTGGTGATGCTGGGGGGATTTGATCCCGAGGATGAAATTCTCCAACCGAACAAACGATTTCTAGGTCTGTGGAATGACTGTTTTGGAAGCGGACAGGGAATGGAAGTGAAGTGGATGAGAGGACACAATCATATCAGTCCACCATTTGCGTTGATGAGTGGTGATAAGCAAGGAGAAGAATGGGCGGAGAATGTGATTTCCTGGATGAAAGTTTGCAGAGTTGAAGACGAGATGGTAAAAAATACTATAGGTTAAAGTCATCATACATTAGATTAGAGTTTTAAACAAAAAATAGCGACTTTTAACCAGGTTCATTGCCGGTTGTAATAAATACTCTTGCTTTACGTAGCGTAAACAAAAGCAGTATATGAAGAAACATTGGAATTGTTCTATTTATCGTTCAGATGCACCATTTCTCTTAGCTATATACTGAGCCTGTTTCATTGTTCTTTATCAACTACTGTGGAATTAGTTGCTCCATAACCATCTATGGCACCGAGTCTCTACAAAACACTGCCCCCATTGCTAATCGAGGTAAGGAGATTGCGTGCGGCAGAAAACTAAGTTTCCCCATTCTTTATCCTAAAGGTTATGAACTCAAAACTAATCAGAATAAACCAAGTGGTTTTGCAGCTCCCCAGAATACCAGTGCCTCCTAAGATTCAGGTTGTCGTTGGAATGTCGTAACGTCGCTAGCCTTGGTGACATGTCCACTTCCTGTCCACTTGCGTATGTACACAACGAGAAAGCTTGGCCATAACCGCCCCACGATCTCCCCACAAACTCTCCACAAACTTCCCACAAACTCCCCACAAGCTCCCCACAAACCCCTCACGCACCTCATGCACCTCATCTTCGAGGCATAATTGATACGTATTTAGACTAATCCCTAGTAATTCGGTGCCTCTGCGGGGAAATGCACATGTGTTGCAGGCAACGGAGCCTTCCTTCGATCCGTGACGACGTCAAGATAATCAAACCTATGAACAGTAGATAGTGGATCACGAGGGCATGAGAGCTTCGGATTCTGGATAGTTTCCCAGATATTTATGCCGAGGCCGTCCTCATTCATCATCATCGCCACAACCCCGCATATTTGTATCGCTTTTCTATTTTCGTTTCACCGTAGCATTCTCAAACGTTGGATAAGAGAAAACGTTTGACATATTCAAGAGATATATTTTGGCTTATCTTGAATGTGACCGGCAAGCAAGTCCTCGAGCGTTGTGTGTAAAAATAATACATGGCCCACCTACAAGTGATCGTTGTCGGCGCTGGGTTGAGCGGCCTCAGTACAGCGATCGCATGCGCAATTTCAGGCCATTCCATCACCGTTATTGAATCCGCATCTGAATTGCAAGAGGTAAACTCATCTCGATCTGTCAACAGTTGGAAATATTTCAGAGCGGCTAATTATTTACAAGGTAGGCGCAGGACTCCAGATCACACCAAATGCCACGCGTCTCCTGAAAACATGGAGCCTGCCGGACTCTTTTTGGGCAACAGCCGCAGAGCCTACTTTCCTTGCTGTGCATAGGTACTCGGATGGTAAGGTATTAGCCATGGAGAAGAACTTCAATACAAAGATGTGCGACAATTATGGAGCACCATTTCTCGATTCTCACCGCGTCGATCTGCAGCTAGCACTGTATAAGCGCGCCCTCGACCTCGGTGTCAAATTCGAGCTGGGTCAGAGGGTTCAATCGGTCGATTTTGACCTCCCACAAGTTACCACAGGTTCTGGGGCTAAATTTACAGCGGATCTTCTTGTGGCTGCAGATGGACTCTGGTCGCAAACTCGTAATTGCTTCTTGGATGTCAAGGACGCGCCTCTTCCAACCGGCGATTTAGCATATAGAGTTGTTCTCTCGCTGGACGAAATTGAAGACCCCGAGCTACGAGAATGGGTGAGCAACCCATCGGTACATTTTTGGATTGGCCCAGGAGCCCACGCCGTCGGTTACTCTGTGCGCGCCGGAAAGATGTATAATCTCGTCCTACTTGTTCCGGATGATCTTCCGGTGGGTGTCAGCCGCCAACCTGGTTCAGTGGAGGAAATGAAGGTCCTTTTCAAAGATTGGGATCCCATGTATGGAAAACGGCTCTAAATGCTTTCGACAAAAGCTAACTCTTTAGCCTTACTCGATTCCTAAATATAGTGCAAACAGTTGACAAGTGGAAATTGATGCACCGTACGTATATTGAGTCTGGGTTCTGTTAATCTCTCTAATCTGCTTCACAGGAAGCGAGCTGGACTCCTGGATTAATGACAAGTCAACATTTGTTATGGTGTAAGTAATCCAAACCTACTCCTATTACTTCTTTTCTGACAGTAAGGCAGCGGCGATGCATGTCATCCCATGCTTCCCTACCTTGCCCAAGGTGCCAACTCCGCCCTCGAAGACGGCGCCGTCCTTGGCCATCTCCTTGGCAAGCTTAAAACTCGTAGCCAGCTACCTCACGCCTTGAAACTTTATGAACAATTGAGGAAAACCCGCGGCGAGGCGGTTGTTCGGGAGACGTTTAAACAGGTACTACTCTATTACTTTCGGCCTATTATCAAAGGGGTCTGTACTTACTAGAATTCTACCGCAGCGCCATTCTTTCCACATGCCTAATGGCCCCGAACAGAAGGCTAGAGATGAGCTATTCCTCTCGCAACTGGAGAATGGGCTTTCAGGAGACCCATTTCCCAGCAGATGGCAAGTCGACCTTTCAAAGGCTGTCGAGTTCCCCAGCTAATTTTATCAACAGGACCTGCCCTCAAGTTCAACCGTGGCTATACAGCTACAATGCATATGAGGAAGCCGAAAAGGCATGGCTCTCAAGTACCAATGCTGAGGTACTATAGCCTTTAGCAATAAGTGCCATGTATACCTCTTTGATTTTAACTGGCTGTCAATGCACCGGTATACAGTGAGGCAGAATCTCTTCAATATGAATTTCTAGTGGTGCAGAAATATACGTAGAGACTTTTCTTGCATATAATGGCTTTTTACAAAGGGCTCGTCTCCACGCGCTCGGGTGTAGTATCATGTCTACATTACAAATCTAACCTGCCACTACAGCATTCAATAGTCAGCAATACTGTTGATGGTAAATTATAATGGAGGGTGCAAGGTAACAGGGCTTGGAGTATGGGAAAAGCTAATGCCAAGCTGCATCAATGACGGTCGGTCAACTGTCACTTCACTGCACCCCCAGTGATTGTCGCTTGGACGCCCCCACCACCATAAGACGGGGTGACTACCGCCCTTCTTCATGATGCCGCTACTTGTTTTTGATTCCGTCCTTTCTGGTTGATTAGCCACGCATACTCACACCCAGCTTCTGGGCCATTCCAACAACTACACACTAGCTAGATCGCATCTACCCCTCCATCTATTTTTCACTCCGATGGTACGGTAGAACTTGAT
Source organism: Pseudogymnoascus sp. VKM F-4517 (FW-2822) (assembly GCA_000750875.1). Taxonomy (NCBI): domain Eukaryota; kingdom Fungi; phylum Ascomycota; class Leotiomycetes; order Thelebolales; family Thelebolaceae; genus Pseudogymnoascus; species Pseudogymnoascus sp. VKM F-4517 (FW-2822). The sequence continues at coordinate 3,263 of JPKA01000209.1, read as the reverse complement.
AGGCCCTGTTGCTCGCGCAGTTTATCATTTGAGAGACTTAGCAGATATAAAGAGTCGACGCCGCTGTCTAACCGGTGAGTTATACCGAGAATTTTACGATCAGGAGCTTTGTTGATGGATGGCATCAGTTTGCAGCCCTTCACAAGGGTATCACCGACTAGGACATACGTACGTATGCTTTATAAAGTAATACAAGACAATTATATATGCCCTAGTATGTTTTCATTTCCTGGGATTTATCCCTTTATAGCTATTCCCCTAACCTATGCCTCTATATAGTACTAGAATTATAGAGGCCCTTATAGTTTTGTCTCAGAACTTGACAAAGTTGGAGCTGGGATCACCACCAGTGCGTAGCTACCTCGTGCGGATTAGACCATCTTAATCCGTCATTGCGCCTATTTTACCGCTCATGCCGAGGGTCCCTGTTAGATGCTCGCAGCTATGGCACGCAGGAATTCGACGTTCTCAGAGTCCCGATTTGTGTCTTCGCGTGTGGATGTCCCGTACTTACGATTAGCGGAGAGTTTAACGATGGTTACTTTCTTCTCCGGGTTGACATAAACGAGTTGGTTCAGCACACCGATCGCGCTGTAGTCGCCTTTGTGTCCGGCAGGAATCCACCACTGGTAGCCGTAACCAAGGTCGAAGCTGTGATCACCGACAATCGGTTGCCCAGCTTCGCGAATAGGCGAATCGATAGTCGTGGATTCCTGTACCCAGCTCGTGCTGATGATCTGCTTGCCCTGCCACATACCGCCGTTTCTGTAGAGTTCTCCGAGCTTCGCATAGTCCCGAGCTGTCATGTTAAGTCCGGCGTAGGATAGCTCGGTCCCGAGCATGTCGGTGATCCAGAAGCTTGGAGACTCGAAGCCGAGCGGCTGGACGAGCTTTTCGGTCATGTACTCGGTGAGGCTGCGCTTGGTCGCGTGCGCGACGAGCGCACCGAGAACCTGGGTCTCGCCGGAGTTATAGCGGCAGACCGTGTTGGGTGCACTCTCCCTCACCATCCGAGCGACGAAGCCGTCCAACCCAGAGCCTTTGCCCAGGACCGCCTGGTTGATCTGGAAGATGTCTGAATTCGGGTCGTTGTAGTCTTCATTCCACCTAGCCCCCGACGACATGTGCAGCACAGTTCTGATCGAGACTCCATCATAAGCGGAGTTAGATTGGACAGGGACGTATTTGCTGATCGGCTCGTCGACGCTCTTAATGAAACCCTCGTCGATAGCAATTCCGACGAGACAGGAAATAAAGCTCTTCGCGACTGACATAGAAAGCCAGTTCACCTTTGGTCCGCCAGTCAGGAGATAGCGCTCGTACCGCACTTGGCCGTCGACGAGCACGAGCAGGGCCGCGGTATCCGTATCTACAAGGAAGTCCTCGGTCGATTTGGTCGCCCCCTTGAAGACATATGAAGCTGGAATCGAAATCAGTGGCCCGATTTGCCAGACATATGGGGTTGACGACACGGGCATCCGGCTCACCGGGGCGAGGCTGTCGATGCGACAGAAGAACTCATGCTGCGGTGTACCAGTAAACAGGCCGGTCTCCGCCAGGGAGGCTGGCTGCGTCGGTTTGAAAAGCTTCCGAACGAGATACCGGAGCTTGAAAGAGCTCACATTAGCTGTGGGAGACGGCGGCATAATTCCTTGTAGTATAGTGACAAGAGTGGTTTTCTGTGCAGGTGGTATGCGTGCTGCTGGTGCCCCCCAATTGGTGGCGTTCGAAAAGAGGATTTGACGCGCTTATAACTAGAGGGGAGAGTAGGGAAAGAGGCCAAATTTCATGTCCATTATCCTAGAAGATAGAGCCGGAAACCTCGGCCTCTTTCAGTGGAATACTGAGATCTTCTATGCGCGGCCTCGGCTGCATGATACCGTGTGATTAAGTACATAGATTATGTTCGGGTTGGTAAACGGACAATGACTGATGAAGGTCAGTCTCCTGGTTCCTATCTCGTAGCAGTGCCTAGAAACTAGGTACACTAAGGTCATGTGTAGGTCACATGGTATTGCCCTACACTCCTAATCGGGCAATTTTGTGAGAATTACGATGCCCACTAAGAGGCCTACTAAGAGGCGATCTTGGACGCTCTATTCCCCCCAAGGAAAATTCTCGAGAAATCTCCACATCGAGTTGAAAGTAGCAGTCGCACATGAAATATGCGAACTAATTCCGATAATGAATGAGGCAACTTGCCCACTTCTGCACGCCTCGGGATGTGGCCGCTCGATTAATAATCACATTTCGTTAGATTTGTAGAAGCTAAAATTGCACATTATAATGGTTGTGGTCTAGACCTTTTTTCTCTTTTTACCAATCTTGATTTTTAATGTTAATTGATACAGGTGAACATTTGTTGACTTGTACACTCTTAGAAGTGAGTGGCGCATTAACGTCTTGAGATGTATGTGATGTAGAATACACAGTTTGCTAATAGCCCGCATTACCTGTTCTGTTGGCGGTCGAATCATAAGAAAATAATTCAAACCTTGTTGATCCTTCCTCTGCTATAGAGGACTGTCCGTGACTGAGTGGGCAGGCGAGGTCAGCTCATGTTCCGCTGCAATATCTCTTCGTTCTCGGCAGTAACAGCCATTTGATCAGATGAATATAGCAAGTGCGGAACAGAACTACTCTATATTAGCGTAGTTTGAGGTATCATGGAGTGAACTCACTCTTCGGATTAATTATTGCAATACCAGCGCACCACGTATTTGCGGAGGGGTCCGAAGACGGTCCCAAACCCTTATAAATCGCCCAAACCGCTAGAAATTTGCTCTAACCGTCCAAACTACGGATGGAGCCAGGAGTGGTTGTATAATAGTCCCGAATATATCACTGTTCTATAAATAAGATAGTTATTTTAATGGGAACTATCTTCTCCTCATAGCTGATAAATTAATTTATATAGAAAATCGAAAAAGAAATATATATATATATAATAGTATAATGGTAGATTTTATAAGACCTATATAATATAGGCAGGTGTAAGTAAAGACATTATCAGGCGGTATATATAATAAGGGAATACAAGAATTCGCGAAGAGATAACTAGCGCTATATTGGTTATACTTACGCCCGCTCTTAAATACTGCTCTTAAATACTACCCCTACTACACCCAACGCCGTGTCTCCCTCCAAACCTAGTACTGCAGCTACTCACCATTATCAAAACGACGGTGGGCAAAACAGTAAACCCTCTCCCCCAGAGGCGCCAAGATGGGGAGAAAACCCCCGATGACCTCGTATGCCCCCCC